>CM076578.1:254129332-254289964 GCA_034641835.2 Pinus albicaulis
GACATCAACATCACATTTTTTAGATTATTAAAATTTTTGTATATTTTTTAGATGTGAGATGGATCTAGGCTGGTTTTAGTCGTGTGCTACCAAGGAAAATCTATCAAAGATATGATTAATTTTATCAGTAATATGTAAATATATCAAATATTAATATAATCATTTTAAATATGCTAAATATTTCTGAGATTAACTTGGTCATTTTAATTTTAAATTTTCTTAGTTACCTCAGTTCATTGAGATGATAATTATTGTTAATAACTATAATGATGAAAAATGATGAAATATTTTTTTTAAATGCAAAATGACAATAATAGTGTTGAAAGATATAAAATGTGAATAATAATAACGTACTCATGTTACAATCAATCTCAAACTATTTTCTTCTACTATTCTTATTTCCTCCCTTGTTAGTTTTGTTATCTTTTCATATCGATTATATGAAAAAGAAAACTTAAATCGTAAACCATTTAAATCTTAAGCTCGATCTGTTGTAGTAAACATGATACCTTGTCTCTCTTTCTCTCCAATATTAATAGCTTAAATTACTATAACACAAAAATCAATCTACATTGTTAAAAACGTTTTGTGCTTACACTAAAATCAATGCATATTGTTAATCCAATCACTTTAATATTAATGTACCATCATATATCCAATTACATCAAATCATAAATCAACATATACATTGAAATCAATGCATTTAATGCAAGCAATCAAATAAGATTAGAAAATAAATTCTACATTGAAATCAATGCACCTAATGCAATCAATCAAATAAGATTAGAAACCAACATCTACACTAAAATCAATGCATTTACTCAAAACAATCAAATAGGATTAGAAATCGCCATCTACACTGAAATCAATGCATTTAGCACAAACAATCAAATAGTATTAGGAATAATCTACATTGAAATCAATGCATCTAGTGCAAGCAATCAAATATAATTATAAATCAATGTCTAAATTGAAATCAACACATCCAGTGCAAGCAATCAAATAGTATTAAGAATCATCACCTACACTGAAATCAATGCATCTAGTGCAAGTAATCATATATCATTAGAAATAAATATCTACACTAAAATCGATGCATCTAGTGCAAATAATCAAATAGGATTATAAATCACCATCTCTGCTTAAATCAATCTATCTAGTGCAAGAAATATTCTTCCCTCTCTCCACCCTCCATCCATATCTATATCCCCATCCATCTCTTTTTTTCTGTCTCTATCTCACCCCCCTAAACACACACGCTCTCGCACTCCATATATATCATTCTCTTTGTCGATCACCCTCTATCCCCATCTCTCTCTTCTTCCCTCTCTTCCCCTTCTCTCCCTCTCCCCTGCTAATATCTCTCTTTCCTCCTTTTGTGCTCTCTCTCTCTCTCTCTCCATCTTCCTTATCACTCACTCTCTCTCTCTCTCTAGGAACCAACATCTACACTGAAATCAATGCATTTACTCAAAGAAATCAAATAGGATTAGAAATCGCCATCTACACTGAAATCAATGCATTTAGTGCAAACAATCAAATAGGATTAGAAATCATCTACATTGAAATTAAGTCAACTAGTGCAAGTAATCAAATATAATTATAAATTGACATTTAAATTGAAATCAACACATTTAGTGAAAGCAATCAAATTGTATTAGAAATCACCACCTACACTGAAATCAATGCATCTAGTGCAAGTAATCAAATATCATTAGAAATAAATATCTACACTAAAATCGATGCATCTAGTGCAATTAATCAAATAGGATTAGAAATCACCATCTCCACTTATATCAATCCATATAGTGCGAGAAATATTCCTCCCTCTCTCCACCCTCCATCCATATCTATATCCCCCTCCATCTATTCTTTTTTGTCTCACTATCTCACCCCCCTAAACACACGCGCTTTCGTACTCCATATATATCAATCTCTTTTTCAATCACCCCCTCTCCCCATCTCTCTCGTCTTCCCTCTCTTCACCTTCCATCTATATCTCTATCTTCCCCTTCTCTCCCTCTCCCCCATTAATATCTATCTTTCCTCCTTTTGTCCTCTCTCCCTCTCTCTCCACCTTGCTTATCACTCTCTCTCTCTCTCTAGAAACCAACATCTACACTAAAATCAATGCATTTACTCAAATAAATCAAATAGGATTAGAAATCGCCATCTACACTGAAATCAATGCATTTAGTGTAAACAATCAAATAGGATTAGAAATCATCTACATTGAAACCAATTCATCTAGTGCAAGTAATCAAATATAATTATAAATCGACATCTAAATTGAAATCAACAAATTCTGTGAGAACAATCAAATTGTATTAGAAATCACCACCTACACTGAAATCAATGCATCTAGTGCAAGTAATCAAATATCATTAGAAATAAATATCTACACTAAAATCGATGCATATAGTGCAAATAATCAAATATGATTATAAATCACCATCTCCACTTATATCAATCCATCTAGTGTGAGAAATATTCTTCCATGTCTCCACCCTCCATCCATATCTATATCCCCCTCCATCTCTTCTTTTCTGTCTCTCTATCTCACCCCCTTAAACACACACACTCTCGCAATCCATATATATCAATCTCTTTGTCAATCCCCTCCTCTCCCCGTCTCTCTTTTCTTCCCTCTCTTCACCTTCCATCTATATCTCTATCTTCCCCCTCTCTCCCTCTCTCTCCATCTTCCTTATCACTCACTCACTCTCTCTCTCTCCACCTTTCTCTCTCTATTTCTTTCTTCTTACCTCTCTCACCCTCCCCCTCCAAGTCCATCTCTCTTTCCCTCCCTCTCTCCACTCTCTCACATCCTCTCTCTTCCTTCCTCTCTTTCCCTTTCTCTCCCATCTCTCTCTCCCTCTCTCTCTCTCTTCACCCACTAACTATGTTACTATATCCCTCCCTCTCTCCTTATATCTCCTTCTCCCCCCTTATCTCCATCTCTCCTTATTTGTCTCTTTATCTCAGCCCCAAACATACACGCTCTCTCTCTGTCTCTCCCTTGTCACTCCTTCTCTCTCTCCACTTCTCACTCTCTATATTTCTTATTTCCTACATCTCTCTCCCTCCAACTCCATCTCTCTTATCGATCCCTCTCTCCTCCTCTCTCTCAAGTCCTCTCTCTCATCCTTCCTCTCTCTCTCTCTCCCCTAAATCCCTCTCTCTTCCCTGATCTCTCTCTCTCTCTCTCTCTCTCTCTCTCTCTCTCCAATACTCTCTCTTCCCCCATCACTCTCCTCCTCTCTCTCATCCTTCCTCTCTCTCCCTTTCTCTCTCACCTCTCTCTCTCTCTCTCTTTTCCCTCCAATCCTCTCTCTTCCCCCATATCTCTCTCTCTCTTTCTAATCCTCTCTCTTCCCCCATCCCTTTATTTCTCTCTCTCTTTCCACCCCTCTCTCTCTCTCCAACTACATTACTATATCCCTCCCTCTCTCCTTCTCACTTCTTCTCCCCCCCCTTCTTTCCATACATCTTACTTTGTCTCTTTATCTCACCCGTAAACATACACACTCTCTCTCCATCTCTCCCTTATCACTCTCTCTCTATATTTCTTCTTAGTTATGTAAACTAATGAACATAAATATTCATAAATATAAAGTAGATTATGGAGTAAATATGAAAAGAGGTTTTATTTACTTACCATACCTCTAGTTTATTTATATTTATATTTATTTACCATACCCTTTTTCTTTACTATGGTATTTGGCCCATAGGCTTGTTATATAATTAGATTTTTATTTATAGTCCTATTTGATATATTGTTATTTATTTACCTTACCTCTTTATGCCTCTTTTATATTTATTTATTTACCATACCTCTTTATATCTATTTTATATTTATTTATTTATTTATCATACTTGTTTATAACTCTTTTATATTTATTTATTTGCCCATGGTATTTGGCCCATGGTATCAATATTAATTTGTCCCATGGTATTCGTCCCATAAGCTTCATCTAAATAAAACCTCTTTTTAAAGTTTTTTTAAATATAAAAAGGTTTGTGGAATAAATATAAAAAGAATTTTTATTTATTTACCATACATCTATTTTATATATTTTTTATTTATTTACCATAGCTCTGGAGTAAGTATAAATTCATTTTACAAATATTTAATTAAAAGTGTATTAAAAGATTTTAGATTTTGATTGTTTGTGTTGAATTAACTCTTTTCCTTTGATTTAGGAAATGGTATTGACTTTAGTAAAGAGTAAAGATGTTTAAAATTTTACTTAATTTGGAAATTCAATGTGGTAATTTTTTTTGTTAAAGGTAAATTTATGATCCATTCAAATTCACGTATATAATTTACTATCCATTCAAATTATATAAATAATACATAGTTGTATTAGAAATTGATATATCTTCTAGCACAATGCGATTTTTATTTTTTATTTCTTTTTTTAATTTAAAACTTAAGCCGACATTTTGTATGAGGATGTGACACACCTGACATCGGGATCATATTGGGTTGTAGATGCGCCTCTTGGCGCAAATATATGAGCATTAATCGTGACTTAAATTTCGCTATGATTGGGGAATTTTTCACATCTACTTGTAGAGTAAGGTCCTTAATAGTTACAATAATAAGTGCAAACACTCTGGGAAGAAATGTATGAGGAATAATGCCATCGAATACTTTACCCGTTTACTTAGGGAATTCCATATTGCATACCCATTTAAGGTTTAGAGCAATAGGGTCATTACCATCTATAGCATTAAATTTTCTCTTGTACATTATCATAAGTTCATTCTTTTAAAGATATAATTATGTAGCCCATGGTGCATCAACTATATATGCTTTCCCTCAAATAAAATCATAATTATTCACTTTTCAATCCAATATTATATGTTCATTGTTGTTCAGAGCATAAATCATGTATTCAAGCTTGAATCTTCTCACTATAAATAAACCTGTTATTTCAACATCCTCTCTTTGGTAGGATATTTGTTACACCTAATATATCAATATTGTTGTTGTTCCTTCTTGAAATTTGTAATAGCCTTTTGTAGTCTAATTTTTTAATTGCTACTAATACGTTCTCAAGTGTCTACAAATTATCCATTGACAAAACTTTCAAAGCATGTGCTGGAAAGAATTCCACACAGAGAATTGGTTGAGTCCCATCATGAATAAATTATTCGCCTTGATAGACTTGGATGATTATGTATCATAAACCAGTCTCTAAATGTATTTATTTATTGAATTAATTCATGCTTGGAGAATGCATCACTTCCCTAAACTCTTATTTTCTCATGTAGCCAACTCATGTTTGATCCAGTGTTCACTAAATGGTTTCATTTAATAGAAATCAATCTTGCCAACAATTTATTTGTTGGCTTCATTTATACAACATTACTATGGGAACCTATCTTTGTAATGTATGGAATATACCATGCAAGAAAACAATGAGAGCGTTTTTTGAACTTCATAATTGCTTCAAAATTGGTATCTATATTTAGCAAGAAATGTTTTACATATTTTAGGGCTCATTGAGTGATATACATTTTTAATCAAGGGAAAAAATATGTATATATTCTATCTACATTAAACAATGTTGCTTCACAAAATTTAATGGCTTTTTGTCGCTTATTAAGGTGATTCCATTCAAGTTACCTCAAAATACCATATTCATCGTTGGAAGCATCATAGTCATAGTTGTCAATAATAAAAAGGCCTCATACTACACAATCAAATTTGTTTTTTAATGATACATATAATAGTTGTTTAATGTGCCCCCTCCGATGAATTTTGCAATGATCCTCTAGATTCTTAACAATCACAAAACTTTAACAAACAAAAGTATGAAAAGTCCATTCAATCAAATCAACAAATTCTCTTTATGAATAATGATTTCATTACTTAGTCCATAGAAGTGCACATACCAAACCGCTCTCAAAATTTTAACTTGTCATGGAAACACATGTTCTTAACCATTTTACCTAGCCACACATCTCATCCATATTATGTTGTAGAGTGAACCTTGATTCTCCGGGTGCAATGATATCATTGACTCAATTGTTTTGCTATAGAAGAGGCAACACGATACGAACGTTTAAAATATAATTTGTGAGAAATGACCAAATTCTAATGTCATAAGTCCTTATCACTTTAACTTATATATAAAAAAAAATAGCTAAAATAGGAGCACAAATATGAAAACATTTGTACTTGAAATGTTGCTAAACATAAATTTATAGTCAAAATATGCATTTTTTCTTCCCCGTGTTTCATAGATTTTTTTACTAGTTTACCAATTTATTGACTTAATGACACTTCAAATTTGTAGAAGAATTGACCATATTATAACTAGAATTCACTCCAAAAGCAAAGATCCAAAGCACCAAGCAGAATATTTTCATAAGATACATCCAAGAAACTGGAGTTGAAGGATATGATTGAATATAAATGTTGGAGCACAATCCTTTATAACCTTGAGTTCATCTACTTTAAGGAAGACATCAATATCATAGCCTCAGATAAATTGCAATGAAGCTTCAAACTCTTTATTTTAATTCTTGAATGCTACATCATAAATCAACAATTTTCAAAATTAGTTTTAAAAAAAGCATATCCAATTGAACACTATATGAAAACTTTAATGTGAATTTGGTGAATATGACTAATTCATATAAAAAAACCCATCCATATTGGAGATTCCAGGATTAAAAAGTGTCCAAGAACACAAAATGTACAGTGTACTACACCTACACATCTAGATAACAATAACAACAATGACTTTTCAAAAACATCCAAAAGATGCTAAAATTTTCCTTACTAAGCCAACATATCAATAATTCCAAACAATTTCTAGGCAAGGAATAACCAACATAAATATGTTAGCATAATACCAATATGAAAGAGAGATGCACTTAAAAAATAACCAACAATTACATGGTAATGGGATTCAAATTTAGTTACAATGATCCTTTTTATAATACAATAATATCGCATTATTATGTCAACAATGCAGTTGTGCCAAGGTTCCCCACAAGTTCTTAGGAGTGATTTAAGCTATGTATGTTTTTGCCTACAATGATTATGCCATACATAAATTCATATCAAATCAATAATATTTTCAATGACAAAATCATACATGAACACACAATACATACAAAGATAATAAAGGTGAAACTAATCTAAGTAATATTAAATAGAATTATATTTCATAGTTTTAGATATGTCTTTACCATACCATCCTTTTTCAATATCAAAATATGTTTAATTTAACATAGACAAATAATGTACCCAAACGTGTGAGAGAGAGAGAGAGAGGAAGAAAGAGATTAGTTTGATTAGCTAAAACATTTTATTGACACAAAATTGCAAGATTCAAAAGTGAGATTGGATGGGGATCTTGAAATATAAAGATTCTAGAAAATCAAAGTGAAAACATATTTTTCATCATCTTTTAATAGTCATATGACTTTGAAAAATGTTTAAAAAAAAAAAATTTCAACATGGGAGGATTATAATGCTCCCCCAAGGGAAAAATATTTTATCGCAACTACATAGGTTATGGGAAATCATCCCTGTACTTTACATTATGATCTTGTTATATGCTTAAAGTTTGTTATAGTTGCTTTGTCTTTGAATTTGGAACAATAATTAAATATATAGTAAGCTAATGACTTCAAGAATATGAACTTGTTCTTAGATGAATAATTAAAATGTTATTTAAAAAACCAAAAGTTACATTTGCATAATTACAATATTGAAGCATTCAACACTAAAAAATATTATGGGCACAACCACATTAATCAATGTGGTTGATATACATTGATAGGCGTATATTCTAACCTATCCAAATGATTGTATCGAAACAATAGATATACATTTTTGGAATTTCTCAAGAAGATAATAAATTGTGGTAAAACATATGTGAGGGTTAAGAATGAAGTCTTCACTTTGTAATAATAACAACTAATCTAGCCGACATAACAATAACAATGTAAGGGAAAAACTCTTCTTTTTTTTTGCTGCGATGCCTGCTCTCTGCCTGTGCGCTGAAGCTTGCTAGGGCTGCCATAGCCATGGAGGAGTCGGGCTCACCAAGGGCCTCCCCTCCTCCCCCCCTCCTCCGCCTTCTCCTGATGCAACAGCATTCTGCTCATTGATAGCCTCCTTACCCAAGAAGAAGAAGGTTGCAGCATCAAAATTCGTCAAATGACTAGATGAAATGTCAGAGGTCTCTCTCCCACCGGATGGACCTATACAGATCGCTCTGACTATGATTGAGCATGCGCTCGTGGGACAGTTCACAGGCTTGTGGCCATCCCCCAAAGCCATAGAATCCTGGGTGATTAAGAATTGGAAGCCACTAATAAACCAAAATATCACCTCCTATTTTCTAGGTGGAGGTTACTTCTTATTCGAATTTTCCTCCAAAGAGGATAAGGAGCTGATATTCAGGAATGGACCTTACTTTATGGGACCACAAGGGTTGTATCTGAACAAGTGTACTTCAGATTTTGACCCAGCAGAGGACATTCCTTCAATTGTGCCTGTTTGGGTCAGATTGCCCAATCTTCCAATTCACTGCTGGAACTGGGTCTCTCTGAAACACATGGGGGATTCTTTGGGAAAATTCATTGACAGGGCAGACAATAAGGACTAATACGATTGTGCTCATATCTGTGTGGAGGTGGATCTTGAAGTTGGGTTGCCGGAAGCTATAAAAATTAAAGTCGGAAGCTGGTCTCATATTCAAAAACTGGATTATGAACAACTCTCATTTAAATTCTGGGGGTGTCATGAATACAGTCACTTCGCCAGAAACTGTCCAAAAAAGAGCGAGGAGGATAAGGAGAAAGAGGAAGGTTGGAAGAAGGCCAATAGATCCAAAGAAAACCCTAAAGCATCTAATACGGCAGGCCAAGAAAGGGCAAAGGGCATCAGCCTAAAGGCAACAGTGCGGCTCAACAAATCCTTCCTACAAAATATTCAGGGAACATGTTCGGGCCCCTCGGATCAGCTTCACAAGAAATCCCTAAAATGGATTCACTTCAGAAGGAAGCAACGGAGAACGCAAAGACAGAAGATAAGGAAGATAACGAGATTGCAGTGACAAAGGATGCAAGGCAAGGGGCTGGAGAAACGGAAAGATCCAAAGACAAGCACACAGTGAGTGAGGCGGAAATCCAAGGCTCGAAAGAATCTGAAGAGGAAGGAGAGATAAGAGACTCTCAATCCATGGTAAGAAGGTCGGCAAGAGGAAGAATGTCAACCAAGGAAAAGAGAGAGAAAGAAACGTATAAAGACAAAGTACAAGGAAGTCAACCTACATTGGAAAAGCTTTTGGCCAAAAATCCAAAGATGGCAAGAAACCAAGGACAGGGCTCCAAGGGTGGCTCTCATTCTCATAAAAATAAATAATGAAGGTGATCTCCTGGAATTGCAGGGGTTTGGGGAGTAAGAAAAAAGAAGAAGCCATGAGGAATCTAAACATGACAGAAAACCTAGACATAATGCTTGAGACAAAAATGGAGGAAAATGAATTCCTTCAAAGGAGCAAGAAATTTTGGAATAAAGGAGGGACAATGGTTGTCTCAGCGAGAGGGGCCTCGGGAGGTCTGGGCACTCTCTGGAATTCTTCCAAGCTTGAGCTGGTAGCTAAAGAGGAACACGCACACTGGCTGTTCACAAAGTTTCAACATCAAGAATCGAAGGAGATTTTCAGTCTGTTCAATGTGTATGTCCCAGTTAGTGGCAAGGAAAAAGAAATCTGTTGGGACTCCCTAAGAAACATGGCAGATGGGAAGGAATTGGAAAACATTCTTATTGTAGGAGATCTTAACATTTCTTTAAGCCAAGGAGAAAAGCGAGGAGGATGTATTGTGAGGGATCCAGCTCGGGAGTGGGTGGAGGATCTTATTCACGAATGGGATCTAATTGACATCAGGCCTTGCCATGGTAAGTACACCTGGACTAATAAACGGACAGGCCTCAGGCATATTGCTGCTATACTAGATAGGCTCCTCAGTCAAAGTTCCTTTCTGCTGTTGGGCCTTGATGTTAAGATGAGCATTCTATCTAGTAGTACTTCGGATCATAAACCAATAATGTTGACATTATCTTCCCAGACAAATCTTGGCCCTATTCCCTTTCGATTGTGTCCACTCTGGATAAATCAAAAGAACTTATTGGAGATGGTTGATGAAATATGGAAGAAGCCAGTCATGGGTTCCTTGTTCTTTGTTTGGGAGGAGAAGTTGAGAAGAGTGAAAATCACTTTAAAAAGTTGGGCTAAAATCATTCCTAACCTGGTGGAAGAAAGAAATAAAGCCCAACAGCTCTTGAAACTCATCAAGACTTGATGGAAGATGCAGAAATATTAAGTGAGTCTCTAAAAATGGAGGAAGACCTTCAGCACAAGTTTCATAGTGCTTGCAAATAGGAGGAGGAATATTGGAGGCAAAAATCCAGAAACCTCTGGCTGAAATCTGGAGATAGAAACATAGCTTTCTTTCACAAGAAAGCCCAAGCTAGGAGAGGGTTCAATTCCATCTCAGAAATTAAAGATGAAACCCAAACTTATGGATATTTTCCAAGTATCAAAAAGGTTGCCTACAACCATTTCAAAATCCTTTACAGCGAAGAAGAGGAGCAGGGATGCAGTGATAGACCCTTAGATGAGATTCCTCTTAAAATCACTGCTAGAATGAACCAAAAATTAGAGGCTAAGGCTACCAAGAAGGAAATAAAGGAGGCCTTGTTTGCCATGAGTCCGGATAAAGCCCCAGGCGTGGACGGGTTCATGTAAAATTTTTGTCAATTTTGCTGGCAGATTGTTAAAAAATACTTGCATAGAATGGTTCTAAAATCCCAAGAGTGTAAGAAGATTGGGGGAAGTACAAACTCGGCCTTTCTTGCACTCATTCCCAAAGAAAAGGGGGCAAATTCCTTCAGTAGATTCCGACCCATTTCCTTGTGCAACATTGGGTATAAATTTATCACTAAGGTGATTACTAGCAGATTGAAGAGGATTCTTCCAGACCTCATTCCGGAGAACCAAGGGGGATTCGTTCAAGGAAGACAAATAGCGGACAATATAATCCTAGTTCAGGAAGCGGTTCATTCAAGCCTGAAGAGGAAATAAAAAGGTATGATAGTTAAGCTTGACTTTGCAAATGCGTTTGAAAGGGTTAGGCATTCCTTTATGCTTAAAGTCTTGGAACAATTTGGCTTTGGATCTGGATTCATTAGTTGGATCAAACCATGCATTTCTGAACCTTGGATTGCTCCATTGGTGAATGGAAGAGCTGCTGATTTTTTTAAAGCCTCGAGAGGGCTAAGGCAAGGCTGCCCTCTTTCCCCCTTGTTGTTTGTTCTTCATGCCTCTTGGAATGCTAGCGTCTGGTTGGGATGGAGAAGGCTAGATTTGCCCAGAGATCTCGATTTCGCTTGGAAGATGCTGTGTTCCAAGCTTAAAGGGAAGGCTCCGTAAATTGCATAGAAACACGACCAGCGTGGTTGGGGGACGTCTACTAGAGCATATACGATGGCGCAAGGTTACAAACTGCAGTGCACAATTCCATACGTTCCTCCTTGCCCGGCACTTTGGAAAGGACTATGGAATCAGAAATTGATCCCTAAAATTGATATTTTTAACTGGCTTCTTTGTCATAATTGAATCCTCACAGCATGCAATCTCAGGAAGAAAGGTTTCCTAGGACCTTCACTCTGTCCATTGTGTTTGACATGCAAGGAGAACGCCCATCATATCATGTTGGACTGCAATTTCGCTTCTGAGGTCTGGAATGAAGTGTTGAAGCTTTGGTCTGCAGAAATTTCACTTCCTTCCTCCATTTTTGATTTGCAGTCTAGCTAGCTTCATCGATTCCATGGACAACTTCCAAATAATGCTTGGTTCAAGGCTGGTTGGCTAGAGCTCCCAAAATTAGTCTGCTGGCAAATTTGGTTGGAGCAGAATTGCGAAATCTTCCAAGGAAAACGCATAATGTTCAAGTGGTCACGGTTAAGATAAAAAGTATTCTCAAAGAATTCATGTATGAGTACATAGGGTCTATCTCAGATGAGAATCTATCCTCTCATGAGCTGGAGTGGGGTGACATGGTGGGATTACAATTCTCCCGGAAAGATTCAAAAGAGAAAAAGAAAAAAGATAGGAAGATCAGAATGCCTGAAGAGAACTTCTACAACTGGAATAAGGATATGGATTGTTTTTCTCTGTTCTTCGATGGAGCAGCAAAAGGAAACCCAGGGAATGCAGGGGCAAGAGGAGTAATCAAGAACATGGAGGGCCAAATTGAGCACAGATACGCTTGGGGTCTAGGCCAAGACACCAATACTCAGGCAGAGGGGATGTTGTTGCTGCAAGGTCTCAAGATTTTGCAAAAGTTCAGAATCAAAGAGGCAAAAATCATAGGCGATTCTCAAGCTCTCATAAAAATGCTTGTGGAAAATTCAAGCCCAAGGGCCTTTGGCTACTCAGATTGATGACGAGAATTAAAAATATTTCTAACTCCTTTCAAAAGGTGAACTTCTTCCATGTATTGCGGATCAACAACAAAGATGCAGATGCGGTAGCTAATAGAGTTGCCCTTCTTCCTATGGGCAATCTAGTATGGAACGAGAAGGAAAGCTGAGACCCAATTCCATAGATGTGATTTATGTTTTATTGTTTATTACTTCAGCAGTTTGTATGTGTCTTTAAGTTAGGGGAAATCTCGTCGATTAAATGGCTCACGGAATCCAGAAAGTTTCATTTTGTCCGAATTAAAGATGGATGGATTTTGGTTATGGGGGAAGCTTGTGAGCTGTCCCAGAATTGTTGAAACCCTGTAAATGGGCAATTATGCCAAAAATTTTAGTACAAATCATAATTGTTTCTGTTATAAAAAAAAATAACAACTAGTAAAAAAATACAATATACAAAATAAACAAAACTAATTAAATTATTCCAACCATAGAATTTAGCAAGCAAACATGTGAAGAAATGAAACATATACATGCATATGTTGAGAATGTCCAAACAACTCGTCAAATATTACAATGCATAAGAGCGTAGCACATCTTCCATACAAGATTCGTTAAACAAAGCACGTGGATGCCAAGTTCATATTTCAACCAAACTTTTGATGAAAGGTTAGGCTGATCATGTCCCGATAAACATATGGAAAATTTCCCCAAAATTTGATCACGTAATTACCTAGATGTTTGGATAAAGATGTCAAAGCTTTGAAATTTTAATCTCTGCAAGATAATGATATATTATTTAAATACTCTTGAATGTTTGATCTTCAGTAGAATATACAATATACAATTCATGGAACTCAAGATTTCATGATGCATAACACATCCTTTGCCATGAAACTATAATGGCTACAAAGAAAAATGCTCTAAAATGAACTGAAACCGCAGAGTTGATCTCTTATTGGTTTATTATTACTTCATCATTTCACTAGTCCTTTCCAAATTCTTCATTATAGTGTGAAACTATAATGACAACTTTCTGAAGCAAAAGCAAACTTACTTCCTAGGAATGTTGAAAAAAAAGGCAAAACAAATCACTTTCATAAAATCCTCATGAATTACATAATCATGCTTTGCTCGGATGGCTGACATGTGAGCTTCTTTGCAAAAATTTCAAAGTTCTGCTCCATTGAATCCCTGTAAATATTACAAAAAAATAATAATCAATGCAGGATACATTATAACATAGAGAAGCTTCTATAGACAAAAATTTCAGATAAAAACTATGAAACAAATAGAGGAGCATTAGATAAAAATAATGCATGGTTGCAATTGAAAAACACACCCTTCGGAAGCAAAAATCTGAGCCAGTGAAAATGATTGTCATCGAACTCGAGCCAATGCAAACTAAATGGGTTAATGTCCTGACTGAATTGAATCCACAACGTGGCCACCTTGGGGAGACGAGAGGCCACCCTGTCTTTCGCTCCCTGCGTGAGGATCACTAAATAAAAAAATCCCCAAAATAAATACGCCTATCAACATAATTAGTTTTAATATAATTAAATTTCATTTTTTAAACTAATTTAAAATTTTGAATGAAATGCTAAAATATATTTATTATTATTCAAAACTTTATCATAAATCTAATATTCTTAACCATCATTCATCAGCATAAATATATACTTAATAATACAATACACATCGACACAAATGAAAATAATCTAACCTCTTCCTACAGTGCATCAACACAAATGAAAACAAGAGTAGCTGCAAGGCACCTAGTCCCTGCCTTGAGCCAGGACAGATGTGCATAGATTGATTCAATTTATGGCCATTTTATTTTTAGTTGGACAATGGGTAAGTTATTAAGTGTCAAGTGATGGTTTAATCTTTCAATTGCTAAGTGTTGGCAATATGTAATACAATGAGTAAGTTATCAAGTGTCAAGTGATACAATGGGTAAGTTATTAAGTGTACAGTGAGGTATAAGTGCTTAGTGACCAGGTTTAATTTGTGTATTCAGGAAACCATAAAGATAATAAGAATGCATAATCAAGGAAACTAAGTAAACAAAAATCATAAGGATAATACAATAAGATATTCAGATTAAAATTAACAAGATCCAGTGTTACATTTTGTGAGAGTGCCTTGAGTTGCTGAAGGAGAAGGGGATCACATGAGATTGCTACATGGAAGCCAGGACTGTAGACAGGATCAACAATGAGTGTAAAACTGCATCACCCTGTATGCAAAATGACATTTGCGTTATCAAGTATGAAATTTCCGTGTATATGGAAATCTCGAAGGCTGTAAGTAATATCGGTTGTATCTTATAGATACTTTTCATAAGTTAAGTCTTTTAGACAGGGACAAAGCTGGACTAATAAACTGTTTTTTAAAATGCACTCATATTGAGCATTTGTGTCTGTTAGGATAATACAGTGTAATTGGAGACAATGCCGATATGATGTTCGTTGATTGCATATAGAGCAATGTAGCTGGTCACCAGAAATTGTTCCAAATGTATCAACTGGGAAATTGCACCGGTTACAAGTTATAGCAAATGGGTCTCAGTGAATGTTTTCTATAGTCAACATGCCTTGGACCTGGTTCATGTTTCAATATGTTTGAAGTGTTATTTATTCAATGTATTTGTTAGTTATTTAAAAACAAATTGCTATGACAACTTTAAATAATTTGGTAACATTTGTATTTAGTGCAGCTGAATATTACCTTTGTTGTTGAGGAAATCAACTTGTTAAGATCTGCAAGTGCCCTTATTGAGTTTATAGTAGTTGCAAATGTGGATTTTCAACTCCGCAGTGATATTCTCATGTCATTTGGCTTAACAAAGTTTCGCAATAGTACCATTGGTGTTTGTTGCCTTAAAAAAAGTTGTTGAATTGAACTGTAAAAAGACTAAAATGTAGGGAACAGAATAACCTGAACCACAAAATGCATTATTGTTGGAAATTTTTTTTAAAGTAAATGTGCAAAAGCATCCATGATTGGGTTTGCACGTACTGTTGCTTTTTCTTGTTCTGCTTGGCCATCTTTGACCTCTAATGCATATTGTAGACTTGTTTGTCTTACAGATGTTACAAGTATAGCAACTGTCCCTATCGCAAATGGAGATCTTGTGCTTGTTAGCTATCTAATTATTGTTGTCGGCATGAACTTGTATTCTTTGCAGACTGAAGGTATTGTTTCGAAGATAATTGTATCATGTAACACTAATATGTAATCGCAATCTCCATGGTCATAGACTGTTTTTTGAGCGATTGTGAAGTTTTTGATACAAATTCCTTGGTCTACAAGGAGCATGGGTTCAAAACGTGCAATTAGATTATGGCTCACATTTAGGTAATTGTCATTTCACCTTTTGTGTCCACCAAATCTGCACGTAGCAATCCAAACCATGTACTTGATCAAGGACTGTTCTATAAGTCACTAGCACATCTCCATGAAAGGTTGTCCCGACTTTGAGACTTTTGAGTTCTTGAATTGTTATTGCAATGCACTCTTGATGTGGGTCCATTGTTTCAAGCGCTTCTTGTGTTTTTTGCCTGGAATATGGTATTCAGTGAATTAGCATGTTGTTTTCCTGAGAAAGGTAGGCACTAGAGACATTTGGTTACCTTTTGCTGGTTTGAGAAGAGTTGTCTGCATCCGATACATCTGATACATTTTCTTGTTGCCTTTTCATGTTTTTAATCTGTACAAAATAATAGCAAAAGATATTAGATTTGCAATCAAAATAGGTTGTATTTAATAGTAAATATGTGCATAATAGCATTGATTTTGTTGTTATATACCTTGATTACCTTGAAAAAGTGTGTACTTAGATTGCTATGCCCATTTGGAAAAGTGTACTTAAAGTTTGATTAGAGCTGTAGTAGAGCATAGAATATTAGAGTTGTAGTAGAGCATAGAATATGCAATGGTCAGACCAGTATGCCCATGAGACATTGATTTCACATTGTTCAATAGGCAAATTTGTCCAAATGTGATCTATTATTGTCTTTCGCCGTGGAGATAATTTGCTTGTTATTTCTTGTAAGTTTTCTATTTGCATGTATTGTACAAAGGTTCTAGTACGAGCTGTTTGTTGTTGGATGTCAATGTTCAAGTCACCAATGACTAAGAAAACACAATTAGTATATGTAGTCTGTGATTTTTCTTCTCTAATCATTTGTATTATTATAGGTACTTGTTCAAACGAGGCTGCATAAATGTTGATTAAACAGATCGGTTGTTGAAAGTACATGTCAGTTAGTGTAAGTTCAATTTTGTTGTTGCAAAATGTTTTTGTTGCTTTGATTGTTATTTTCTTTTCTATACAAGTGAGTATTCCATGTGTAGAATGTGCTATTGCAAATTTGAAGGGGAAGAATTGCTTGTTTGTTGGTGGGATATGAAAATGAGTTTCTTGAAAACAAAGAATCATATTGTCCATTAGATTTGTGTGATGGATGATATTAGAAAGATGTGCATATAGACTACGTGGGTTTAGAGTTTCAATTGATAAAACATTTTTGTTATTAGATATATTTTTGCCAAATTCTAGTTCCTATGTAGCAATTGTTGTTAATCTTGTCATTTCTTCTAGTATCTTGTTGTTCACATGAAAATTTGTGTGACTTAATTTGCTAATCAAGTATAATGAGTTAATGGTCTTGACACGTGATAGTGCAGTATAAGCTAGACCATATTTTGTCACACCAGTTGGGTCGAATGCAAGTTTGTCCAATGTCAATCCTTGTGTTCGATGTATTGTGCGTGCACAAGCTAATTGTAATGGAAATTGTTTTTGAATTGTTATTTCGAGTTTGTTATGGGACATTGCTAGTGGTTTTTCAATTCACAGAATTGGTGTCCAAGAGGACAAAATATTTATTTCATATAGTTCTTTGTAATTGTTTATTTGTTCTTTACCAATGTCTGTATCTAAAAATTCTATCCAGACAATGTCATTGGATGAATAGAATTTGAAAATGCCTTCAGCACCATTAACTAATCCATCATTGGTATTATACCTTCCTGCATATAGTTCAACTAATATGTTTTGTTTCAATGTAATTGTTGATGGCAATGAAATTGTTTTATCAAAAGCGAAATAGTTTGATCCAATAGTCTCGTAATTGTCAATTGCAGTAAGTAATATTTGTTGTCCCATTGTTCGTGAAAGCATTTTTGCATTGTGATTTTGGACATCCTTGTTTCGATAGAAAATGTATGGGAAAAGTGGACTTAAAGGGGGCGGTCTATGGAAATTGTCATTTATGTATGTAATATCTTTGTATGTTTGCATATTTAATCTCATCCTATTCAGGATATCAGTGAACAATGGGTCCTTTTGACACATTTCTTTGTGTAGTTGGTAACATTTTATTCTTTCTATCCAAAATTTGATATGAAATCGTGTCTTTATTGACTTTTGGGCTTTCAAAGATAAGAGATTCTCTAACAGGATTTTCCTGGTAGAGATCACCAGAGAATATCATGTCGACATTCTCGAAATACGAATTTGGTGTGTGTAAGATTTGTCGGAGTCGCTTATCAACCTGGTAAAGAGTTGTTGCGCCTACAAGTGATGCCTCGTCTATGAGAACTACACGCAATCATTGGAAATGCTTTGACAATGTGTCTAGTTTTTCATTGTTTAGAGAAGGGAAATTTGCCCTGTTGAAGGGAAAATAGAATGCAAAATGCAATGTCACACCACCAGCATTAAATGCGTCTTTTCCTGTATATGCAATGATTATTCCTTTTAGTTGTGATGGGTTATAAGGAAATTCCTGATTATGTATTTGCACTAATGACTAAAAAATTTCCTTAGTTGTGTGTGTCTTTCATGTTCCTCCGCCTCCTGTTAGTAGGAAATAGATAAGTTCATCTGGCCTATATAGTTTTCTTGTTACAACATCATCGACTATTCTTTCTTGTTCTGTGTTTAATTGTCTCATATAGTTATAATACTCTTGGTTTTCAAGTACATGTGGTTGCTTTACAATTTCGTATGGTCTTATAGATCGTGAAGCAAAGTTCTTTGTATCTTGGAAATGTTGCAAATAAATTTGAAAGTCATAGATTTCGTATTTGTCATCTATGTGTAGCTATTCTTGCAGTTTCTGTTTCATTTGAGTTTAAACTGTTTATGTTAAATAGTTGTTCAGGTTCTGTTTCTATTGCATTGATTGCATCGTCTATGTCACCCCATGTAGATGTTGTGACAAACTTGAACTTTTGTTCATTTTGCTTAACAGTTCTCTCAAATGCAATATATGCAGATTCCCAAGTTGCATGGTGTTGCTTGATTGTAAGTTCACTTACTCGATATGGATACTATAACATCAGTTGTTCCCTACAATGATTTGCAATGTCCTTGTATTTGTTATATCTGACGGATCGAATGACATATGGTCTATTTGCTTGTTTGCGTTTTTGTCCTCTCTTTGTATAACTAGATGCAAATTATGCTAAACATACAACTTCAATAGCTATAGGACGTGAGATATAGTAGTCAATTATTTATGGGCACATGATGTCTTCTGAGTCATCTGGTTCCTTTTGCAAATCTTTTTTATTTTTGAGGACAAATGCACGTTCGTTTACAGGAAATGTGTTTATGAAAATACATTTATGTGAACTAGATTTTAGTGGGAGTGATAAGACAATATGCAATTCTTGATGTGCAGACATTTGTTGCAATTTCACTAAAGCCTTCCCCAAAGAACTAATGGTATTCATGATGTCAAATTTTGTTTTGAAATGATCTTCACGTATTTTCCTAAATGTTCTTGTAAGGGTTTTATCTTCTTTTTTCATGTAAGAACTACAGTACATTGCAGCTGCATATGAATCAAGTACAAATTTCGAGTCAGTATTTGCAATCCAAATTCCTGGAATATGTTTTGCAAAGTTATTGGTCCACGTGTCGACTGACTTTCTTTGCAACAATAGAGTTGTTCAATTTAGTGTAAATTGTATAGCATGTGTGTATTCCTCTTGTACAAGTCCAAGGCTATCTAAAAAGCTATCAAATGTATCACTTTCATCATATCTGGTATTGTTAATGGTTTCAAATATTAGTTTTGCATGTGTTTTTGTTCTATTGCCATCAAAATCAAGTGGCTCAAGAATTTTGCTTGTCTTCATTGGTGGTATAGGAAAATTGAATCTGTAATTAGAATTTTTATGTTTTTTGCAACATTTTGTGTTTGAATGATGTTGTAATGGTCTAAGCTCTTTTGCAAGTAGTGATGAATCAGTTGACAAGTATTTGTCAACAAAAATTTTGATTTCAATGTTTGATTGTTTACCATAAACTAGTGCAGAGCTTATCCATAAGCCATGTTCACGTTCACTACCTCGATTTTGGAATTCTGTAACATAGAAATGGTCATTGATCTGTCTGTAGTATTGGTGATCATGAGCTATTTTTTGGTGCAGGGAGTCTCTCCTAGACCTATAATAACGTACACAAGTAACAGGGTCATTTATTATTAATTACTGAGGCTCATTTTCATCTAATTCATTTGTGCTTGGTCTTCTAGTTTTTTTTTTATATGTCTTAATGCATTCATTAGAGGATCCCAAAGATGCTCTGCGCTACTAAAGGACACAAAGAAAGTAGGTGGGCCTAGCTTTCAAATCATTGCATAGAGTTTGTTACGCATCTGTTGATGGTAGTCTGGTGAAGTACAAATTGTCTTTAGGTCCATGTAGCCAATTTCATACTTTAAAATACAATCCAAATTTTGTTTTGACTTTACATCTTTAGCAACTAGTTTCCTTCCCTTCAGTTGGAATTTTCTAATCCTAATACACATTGTGTTGAAAACTTGATTTATGATCAAGCGAACTGCTTTATAAAATAGCTTATTTTTATGGTAAGAAAAATCATGGTTTCTATGAAGCATCTCCCACTGAAAAATCTTTTGATATGTAAAGTTTTGTAGCATGTCACTTGGTCGTTTGTTGCCATAGAAGGGTGATGGAAAACTCATCTCTTCTGAGAACTTATCTTTGGAAATCCCTAAAGGCATGTATCGTGCAACAAGTGCAATATTAATTTGTTTATTTACAAGATCATGGATAGTATGTGCATCAATGAATCCATGAACCAATGTTTTTGTGGTCGGTTCATGAATATCTTGCTTATCACTTTCGCTATCTTCAGCTTTAGTTGAACTTTCATATGTTTCATGTTTTTCTAGAAATGCTTGTTTCCAATTTTCATTTATGGTAGCATTTTCTAGGTTATAAAGAAGTCTTTTGCACAATTGTTTTAATGCTTTCATCACTTTGTGCACTCGAACTCAACCAAATGCATAAGCACTTTTGAATCTTAAATTTTTTTTGAGAACAACTGCCATTGTGTCGATGTCTGTTATAGTTCGAGGCAATGCAGACTAAATTCTAGAAATGTTAGTAGGCACATTAATGACTCCTCTAGTTAACCCTAGTTGTGGTTTTTTATGTCGATGACCCATTTCCTTTATTTGCAAGAAGGGCAGTCTTAATGCAACTAGTCTTTCCTCTAGTTCAGTTAGTTGTGTAAGTGTCTTAGTGGTATTGTTTCTTCTTATTTGTTCAGGAACTACAAATTTAGGGATTGTGTCATATTCAATTGCTTTTTTGCAATGCTTGCAAATATAGGTGATTGTACTATGAGAACTGGTACTGTTAACAAAAAATTTTGATGGTTTTGTACAAGAAACATCTCTTTTGAAAAAATTTCTTTCGCAACATGAACAATCAAAAATAGGTGTGTCACTTATCTGTGTTTGATATTCATGTTAAAAGATTGATTTTTTTGTTGATTTCTTGATTGACCTTGGTTGGCTTAATGTACAAGTTCTTTTTTATCTCTTTTAATATCTTAAGAGATTCTTTGATGTTGTAGATGCATCGTGTTCTAAATTTTCTATTATTAGCTCTTGTTTCATTGTCTTTGTGTTATATGCAAGTTTTTTCTTTTGTGTTTTCTTTTTTTTCCGTATAGTAGCTTTGAGTGCGTGCAAAGATAGCCTTTTTTGTTTATCTAAGCGAAAATTACTTACAATTTCTCTTTGTGACATGTACCTGATATGTTTTTTCAACTGCCTAAGTGACTAAAATCTGATTATGTCACTAATATCTTCTAGATCTTCTATAACTACTTCTTGTTTCATTTCCATTGTGTTATATGCAAGCCGTATTGTTTGTGTTTTCAACTTTTTTCGAATGATGTCCTTCAACACATGCAAAGATAAACCTTTGTTATCCTTGTTGAAGTAACAAGATTGTTTCAATTGACTCTTGACAAGTTGACGTTTTGCTTTAGGTTTTGTTTCAGTATTGTTTTTTGGTGAATGTGCTAGTTGCAACATTACAGTGTACTTAGTATTGATATTAGTTGTTGGATCAGAGTCTCCTCTATAGAGAAAAGGTTCAAAGTTCCCATTAAGAGGATCTTCATCATAGAATAATATATCGAAATTACATAGCAGAAAATCAGCTCGCACTTGTTACCACCTCGCCATCACCAAGGCCATGGCGCAAGGTGGAAAAGAAGAAAGGGAGAAAAACATAATTTTACTCCCCATGGATTTTGCACCTAGGAAGCATATTATTGCCTGTCTTTGACAATATTAGCAAAGTGTAACATGTAATTTTGTTTTCATTAATAAAATTACGAATTTTTCCCTTGTGAAAAAAATAATATATCGAAATTGTTTGTTGCAATAGTTGAATTAAAGTGCAAATATATTCTCATATTTGTTTTGGACCAAACTCTAATTGGAATTTTTAACCAATTTGATAGCCAATGTATGCATAAAATATCTCCCCATAGGCCTCTAGATTCTAGTGGGATATTAGTTGATGTTGATCTAGACATTTTGTCCAAATATAATTCGTGATTGATAATATTGTGCATTTCTCTTAGCAACTCTTCATGTAGTTCATGTTCATAAGACAAAATTGCTTCTTCATCTTGTTTCTCTAGGCACTTTCTAAAGTACTCTATCGTTCCTCTCCTTAATTCTATTGATGTGTATCTAGAATGCAGTAAAAGTTCTAACATATCAAACAAACAGTCTCTAGCCAAATATAAGAAATTCTTTACGCAAAAGAGGTTATGCTTTGCCAAGACACAGGTCAATTTGTCTTTTTCAGATGAGGCAGACATAATAACATTTTATTTCTTGACATTTGATTTTCTCATTTGTTCATACAAGGTGTTGCTTTCGTGTTTAGAAACCAGAGGTTCAAAGTGGCCATTGAGAGGATGCTCGTCATGGAATAAAATGTCACGGGTGTTTGTTGCAAGACTTGAGTTAAAGTGCAAATAGGATCTCGCATTCATTTTGGACCAAACTCTGATTGGAATTTTCAACCAATTTGATAGCCAATGTATACAGAAAATATCTCCCCATAAGCCCCTAGATTCTAGTGGGATATCATGTGATGTTGAACTAGCCATTTTTTCTAAATACAATTCATGGTTGTGTTGAGGCGTCAGAAATATGTGGCAACAACAAGGGGGATAACCACCCGGTCCAGACATTAAGACAATTCCTTTTCCGTTTGGGATAGTGGCTCCGACTGGGTATAATGGGACCAGTTTCCCAAAGTTGGGTTTTTTGTTTGATTGTTTGGTTTCTCGCAAAGGGTTTGCATGAAGAATTACTAAAAACTAAAACAAATTATTCTAAAATGCAAAACTTTGAATTAATTCTAATTTAATCTAACCCGGGATAATACTAATTTGATGCAATCTAGAATGATATCTATTCAATATGTGATTATTAAGATCATCACAGGTTTAATAGAATTATTACTTTTTAAGATGATTTTCTTGAAAAATAGTTAATCAAAAGAAAATGAGAAACATATCGCATATATTTGATGATTATATATAAAACAAACCAATTTCTATCTTTATATTGTACAATAGTGCAACTGATATTTCAAACAAAAAAAATTGATTTCATATATAATTCATGAAAGTTGGATTCATCACTAATATTCAAAACAGAACTAGCATACATGATAATAGTACCAGATGTGTATTGTCCTATTCATCTGATCAATGATAATAGGGCACATTCAACTCTTCTATCAGTAAGTCTTTCAAAGAATACAAAAGTGCATCAACAGTGATCAAAAAAATGATATATAATTGAAAAGGCCATGTTCCATTATTTTATCAAGGCATCCACAAACTTACTTACAATTAAACATTCTTTGCAAATGTTCTCAATAAAATTCTGGACCCTTCTCTAAATGCATGAGAAGGGTTTAAATACTAAACTAACTATAAACTAAAATTAAATTATTACAAAAATGTAGAGGAGGTTTCAAACAACCTTTCTCTAAAAGCTTAACTTAAACAATAATCTAGGAATTTTAAACTAACAATCCTGATTTTGTGAATCATGCCCTTCTTTCTGAGTGTGATCATGAAGTTGACAAATATCTAGCATTGCTTTAAGCTGAGCTGGCTGTGATATCCGTGATCGAATCTGTCCCTTGAAAATAGATTTTGAGATTACTGACTGAGATCTTTTTGCTGAATCTGTAAGAGACTGGAGAGTTTGATGTTGATGGTAAGGTTTGATCAGAAAATTCCAGTAATTTTCCGGATCAAACTTATTAACTTTTTTTATCAATTCCTCTTGTGTATTTTCTCTCTGTCTCCATTTTATTTCTACTTCTCTTGTTCTTGAAAACACATCAGACGTGTTTTCTTTAAGAAGTTCTATTTTAAACAATTGATCACATATAGACTGAATAATCTCATTTGATTTCTTGGATGTCTTGGTCGCTGCTTTCTCTGCTTGATTAATTTGTGCTCTCCATTCTGCGAATAACAGTTCTTTGTGAAGCTTATCTATTTGTGGTAGATTATCTTGCTTTCTTGTTTCTGAAATTTGCTACTGAATGTGTTCTTCGATTTTATTTTCAAGTCTTTCACATTCCAGTTTCTGAATTTCTATTTGCTAAATCATTATCTTATTTTAATGAAAATAAGAATCAATCATGGAAGCTTGGTGATAAAACACTTCTTGTTCTTTCTTTAGCATGGTGTTTACATCAAGTGCTTCTTTGATGAATTGTTCTAACTATGGTTGACTCTATAACTCAACCATTACTCTCTCCAGATGTCCTTGCTTTTCATTAAGCTATGTCTGATACTTTGATTTGAGGCTTTTAATATCTTCATGAAATTGGGTTGTGCTTATTTTGATCTGCCCAATGGACTTGGATTTCTCTTCATTTAACAACTGTTCTAATTCTTGTACTTTGGCTTCCTTTTGTTTCAATAATACTCTAACCTCAGTAGCTTTATCAACAATAGTGGTGGCATATGCCCCTGCATATTGTGATAACTTGGTTAGATGTTCAGTGGGATCATCTGAGGAATCCTTCCAAATTACATCAACTGATTCATCTGTTGGTTTTGGAGTTGTTTCATCAATCCTTCTTCTTTTATTTCTTTTAACTATAGCCTTGTAGCTAGGACTGTAGAAAATATCTAATGAAGGAATATCTTCAATCTGTAGAACTATCTGATCTGTAGGGTAGGCCGATATGATTTCTTTGTCATGCATTGCTCGAACTCTTTATAGCGTATTGACAGTCTCAACTATTTTCTGTGAAGGTTATGGTGTTTGGAAACTTGATTCTTGATCAGTATTGGGATTTTCTTTGGGAGTCTTTATTGCTTCAGAAAATTCTTCCCATTCATTCATCAGATCTTTTACTTGAGACGTCTTGGACTGATCTAACATGCTATGACTACGTTGAATTGTTTCCGAATTTGATTTTGTCCCATTGTTCCTTGTTTTCTCTAGCACTTCTATCTCTTGAATAATTTGGTCAATTTCTAAATTTGCTTTCTTAGATTCAAATTCGTTTTCAGATTGATCTGAATTATCAGACTGCTACTGTGATTGACCTGATTCATTTTCAGATATATTTTCATTTCATCATCCAGACTAACACTTGGAGTGTGTTTTTCATCTTCAATAGTCAACAAATTCAAAGGAACGTTTTCTAGTCTCTTGTTTCTATATGCTTGAAAAGCTTCAGCATCCTCTTGACTTAATTGACTAGAAACGTATCTGATAATATCAGAGAAATTTTCCATGCCTTGGAAGAAGTCATCAAATTCATCTGCTTCCTTTACAAAAGGCTTCATTTTTAACTCTACGATGTAATTTTTAATCACATCATTGGGATCATATAATCTTCCTGGCATAAATGCCAATTTCAATAACTGAATCTTAGGAACCTCTTTGAATGTGTGGCCAATATTAGCCAAAGCAAAGGTGCCGCACTGTAGAGGGAAAGTAGGCCAAATAGCCTTTTTACCATCCTTTAGCTATTTTGTGACACCGTTGACAAGCTGATAGGCTATTTATTTCACAAGTAATTTATTTAGAACATAGTAAGGTAAAACATGGGGAAGAGCATAACTCCCAAATACTCTAATATATGTGAACTTTTCTTCGGCAAACCATCTAGCTACTGGAATAATATCTACATTGGCTTCTTCAAAAACCCTAGGAGCCTTTTTGTTGAAAATCATCTGATGTATGGGCAATATGACTCCATAGCAGATTTTATAGAAGTGTAAGTGGAACTCCGAATCCCAAAGTTCTCTGTGGTAGATATGAATCAGGGTAGGGTTTTTGGTAGTCCATTTCCAACCCATGGTAGGAAAATCAGAAGTAAAACATATAGCGTCCATGACATAGGCATACATATAAAAAGGAGGTATTTCTCTGAGTGAAACACTTCTTTTATTCCTATATTCAATTATATGCTTCGCTAGGTAATTGGATAAAATGTCTGCCCAATTTAAGATAGATGAATTAACGCTTGCATCAATTAGGTGAACCCAATCTCTTGAAAATCTAGTACTATCAGGCTTGGAAAATATTCTACATAACATACCAGCGGCATAACAATAAGGATTAGGAATTTGTGCAATTGGGTACGTACTAGACTTATCTTGCTTCAATTTCCCTTCATTGTCCTTCCATTCATGGATGAATTTGATAATATCTAGATGTTTTGCTTTGAAAGTCTGCACATATTTATTATCGTATTTTTTTTGCGGGGTTGGTAGGTGATACATTGCTGCTAAATCCACTGCTTTGAAAGAACCTATAGTTTCTCCTCTCGCATTCTTGAACATTCTATCTTCAATGTTTAAGTGGTCAATTTCCCACTTAACCATGTCTGCATAAGGAAGAATCTTTGGTCTCGCAGCTATCATGTGAATGCACGAGCATGCAACATAAAAAAGGGTTGCATCAGAGGTAGAATCAGTGCCTGTTGCAGAAACTTTGTTTATCACCCTTAGTCCTTCTTCTTCGAAGAGTTTATACATTGCCTCCCATATCGAACTGCCACAGTCTTTGTTACAGACGGTGTTTGAAAATAATGAAGACATACATGTGTCTTCTGTGGACGACGTTTGAGAAATTTCTTTGCCCCTTTTGCTCATTTTGAACTTCTTCAATCCGATACTTGGTTTCCTGAGAGCGAAGTGAATTTAACACATAAGGATTATTATGAGAGTAAATAAATCATTTACTTCAAACATATGTGAGAATATGTCAATCTATCAATCATCTTTCATAATTCCTAATTTAATATTTCACATGGCTTCACACGTAAGATCTATCAATCGTTTTAAAGCTGTTAAGATCTTAAATTCCATTTCATATGACACAAGCTATTTTCACACGTTGAATTCATTTAATATGCAAATCGCAATCATTCCTTATAATATTTCGTGATGCTTGACCCTTAAAGTCTGCGAAATGCGATCTGCGCAAATCGCAGATTGCAACTTTTATAAGATAGCGTTTGAGTATATATTATAAGTTGCGCACAATGCAAATTGCGAAAAACTTAAAGTGACCGTGATAGCGAAAGATTTTATATTTCCTAGTTTATTTTCTTTTCGGGTCCGCAGGTATCGCAACTTATATCATTTGCTTCTTAAAGCTTCATTGATTAAACAAAGTGCGATGCAAAAAGGAAAATAAAATAAAACGATGATTTGATGTTTTTACAAGGTTTTTTTTTTAATTATTTCTTCGGAAAAGCTTCGAGCGCATTTCGCAATCTGCATATTTTATGTTTTATAATTATTTTTGAAATAAGATATGTAATATGCGATGTGCTTTAAGGAAAAACAGAAAAATTTATTTTCTAAGTTTTTTTATTTTAGGAAATTATAAAAATAATTTCCTATTTATTTCTAAAGGGTCCCTATTTATAAAAAATAAATGTGGAGTTGTCGTATAGCATAACAGGTTGCTAATGTTATGCATTTCTTTTAGTGATTGTTCATGTAGTTCATTTTCATAAGATGAAATTGCTTCTTAATCTTGATTTTCTAGACATTTTCTAAAATATTGTATTGTTTCTTTTCTTAACTCTATTGATGTGTATCTAAAACATAGTAAAAGTTCTAAACTATCAAACAAATAGTCACCAATCGAGTATAAGAAATTGTTGACATGCAACAGGTTATGCTTTTCCAAAACCAAATGTCAATTTATCTTTTTCAAATGACACAGACATAATGATTGTGTACCTGTCAATAAGTGTGTTACTGTTTACTGAACGACTGAGATTGAAAATGTCACTGCAACTATCAACTGAACTACTGAGACTGCAGATGTGGCCGTTGAGCAAGCTAGATAAACAATAAATATCCAAGAAGAGAGATGTTAATAATTAGTACATAAATTAATAACTGTAAAGAATATAGGGTCCAGAAAATTGTAAATGGCAATAGTAATTGTTTAACAATAGCATTATTCATCACTAGCGTTAGTTTTGATGTCAATAGAATTACAACATATAAAATTTTGATGTCATTAGAATTACAACATATAACTTAAAACTGCTCTAACATATAAATTAAAACTAGTCTAACAACAAAATCTGAGAGATAATTATGACTAATGGTCAATGCACAGAAGCAATAAAGTGAAATATTAATTAAGGGCTGAAGTAATTCATAAACAGCTTTGTATCATACATTTGACCATGTATAGCAACTCCAAGGTGTAGATCGGTTCATGCTACATAGTGAGTAAACATACTAATTACTACTGGTTAAGGTTTATGATGTCTAGTTGTTCTCCTTGCTAGTTTTTTCTTTGATATTAATGACAAAGCAATAGTTTTTTTATTGGGGACTAAATCCTCTATATGGTATCAAGCACATGAAAAAGTCTAAAGTGAGTTGGAAGATACTATATCCATATCCCATAAGAAGGATGGAATTACGCATAACAAATGTATATGTATAGGGCCTAGTTACAAACAAATATTTCAAATACTATGAGATAGAGAAGGCTTAGAAAGCAATGTCTAGGGATAGAACTCAAAACTATTTCACCTGGACATAGATAGAATTGATTCTAGTATACCTTATGACAAAGTGGTAGAAGTACAAATGAGAAATTCTTCTTTTTCTATCTATTTGAAGCCTTTGCAGAGGTTTACTCCAATCTAGCAACCTTGATAAGATCAAATAAGATACCTTAATTTTATTAATGTCCTCAAATGACCAAAAGAATGGGTCGATGAGATAGCTAAAGCAATAAAGAGATGAAAAGAAGAGAAGAAAGCCACTACACAACGTTAGGAAGAGATGTCAAAGAGAAGAGTGACGAAGATGAAGTGTTTGCATCAGGGAGAACTGTTGAGCAGGTATAATTTGACACAATTTTAGAATGGGGCTATAAAAAGGTTTGAAGTTTTGTGGAACCAAAGAAAAGATAAGAGTTTAGTGGGCAATTTAAAAATTTGATTAACTGTAAGAAACAATAAAAAGATATTCTCTGGCCTACCCTGTGTATTAAAGTCGAAATGAGGGGAAGTGCCCAAGGGGTTTCCCTATGATGTGTATTTCTGGAACCAATTGAACTATATGTATATAGCAGAGATAGAAGCTAGGATTATGGGATTTAAGATTGTCAAGGAGTTGGGAATTTAATCTTTAAATGAAAGGGAATTGAAAATTTATTATGAACAGGGTGCCTATAGGCTCCACACCAAATTAGACATTAAATTCCTTGAGAAGAGTCTACAAAACTTAAAATCCTTCTCATTTATGTCCTTTTATTAGGGAGAAAGTGTCATTTATCATGATGTCCTTTAATTAGGGAGAAAGTGTCATTTATCATGATAATGTGGAGTTGGGGTTCATAGCTTCCAACCAATCCAAAGAAGCATTTACCCTTACCCAAAAAACACTATAGAAGAGAAATAAATGGCATTGTTGATTTATTGGTTGAAATAGGAGCTCCATTGTTCCTAAATTTAGGGGGTAGATAACTAATAGGGTGATAATCTTGAATCGATTTAGGGGCTAAAAGAAACAATTAATTGGAGAAATTTGTAGAGACCAAATTCCCAAATTAATAACGAGATTTTAGAGGGAGGCATTTGTCAAAGATTGTTCGAATCAATTCCTTAGTTGAGATATAGAGAATGAAGAAGAAAGAAGAAAAAGGTAATGGAGGACCTGATGCCAAACCAGGTTCTACCAGGAGCAGGACAGTTAGTTAAACTCCATTAGAATATCTTGGAAAACAGAGAAGAAATTCTTGGGATAATCCATCTTCACTAAAAATAATAATAAAACAGTAGGAGGACCAGCATATGGATATCCAAGAATTCAAACATTTACTGGAGCTGCTATTGGAAGTACTAGGGATCTAGATGCAGCATTCTGGAACTGCTACATGATACATTAAAAAGATGTGGACATTAAATTCCTTAAGAAGAGTCTACAAAACTTAAAATCCTTCTCATTTATGTCCTTTTATTAGGGAGAAAGTGTCATTTATCATGATGTCCTTTAATCAGGGAGAAAGTGTCATTTATCATGATAATGTGGAGTTGGGGTTCATAGCTTCCAACCAATCCAAAAAAGCATTTACCCTTACCCAAAAAACACTATAGAAGAGAAAGAAATGGCATTGTTGATTTATTGGCTGAAACAGGAGCTCCACTATTCCGAAATTTAGGGGGTAGATAACTAATAGGGTGATAATATTTAATCAATTTAGGGGCTAAAAGAAACATTTAATTGGAGAACTTTGTAGAGTCACCAAATTCTCAAACTAATAATGATATTTTAGAGGGAGGCATTTGTCAAATATTGTTCAAACAATGCCTTAGTTGAGATATGAGAACGAAGAAGAAAGAAGAAAAAGATAATAGAGGGCCTAACGCTAGACCAGGCTCTACCAGGAGCAGGACAGTCAGTTGAACTCCATTAGAATATCTTGGCAAACATAGAGGAAATTCTTGGGATAATCCAACTTCACTAAAAATAATAATAAAACAGCAGGAGGACCAGCATATGGATATCCAAGAATTCAAACATTTATTGGAGCTGCTGCTGGAAGTACTAGGGATCTAGATGCAGCATTCTGGAACTGCTACATGACACATTAAAAATATGTGGTCAACGGATCATTATCTTTTCAATATTATGATGTTAAACATACTAATTTATAGACATTTATGTCAATTTCTGGAGACCCACCAAATTCCCAAATTAATAACGAGATTTTAGAGGGAGGCATTTGTCAAAGATAGTTAATAAAATAGCAGGAGGACCAGCATATGGATATCCAAGAATTCAAATAGTTATTGCAGCTGCTACTAGAAGTACTAGGGATCTGCAGCATTATGGAACTGCTACATGACACATTAAAAAGATCTTGTCAACGGATCATTATCTGTTCAATGCTATGGTGTTAAATATACTAATTTTATAGGCCTTTATGTCAATTTCTGGAGAGTATGGACCCTAGAATAAAAGTTTTCCAGTCCTGTCTATGTTATACTTTATAGTCAGCTTTATGGGAACTGTGGGCGCTAGAAAGACACCAACTCTTATATGCACTGGGCTATCTTATTTGAGAATCTACCTTTTGTTTTTACCTCAAAAAAATATAGATATTCTCATAAAGAGTTAAAACCTGAGTGCTTCATGAAACAAGCCCGAGGAACTGCACTGCAAAGTGCCATCTCCCTTTGGCTTGGGCGCAAGGCCTGGGGAAAATGATCTTGCAAAATTCTCATGGACATACACTCGACCTTGCACAATTTTGAAACTCGTGTCACACAGTTGATGTAGAAAATAATAAGAATTCACTGAACAGTGAACCAATGCCCTGTGGGCGAAACAAAACTATTCGATTACACGTTTAGGGCCAAAATGAAGAAATTTAGGGGTTTTTCACTGTATATAAATAGAGAATGTGAAACTAACAAGTGTTTCTTAATATTTCTTAACTGCTAACGTATATAGTTTCAATGACTAGAAACTTGGCATGAAATAAGCTGGATATTGTTTTGGGTTTTACGTGAACGAGATATACTTTCTCTCTTAGAGGTGCTACTTTGCACCACTTCGTATCTTTAGATTAATGTTAGACTATTGAACAATAGTCACCCATGAGATTAATAGTCAATTAATAGTTATTAGATTAATAATTAGTGAAAATCTAACTCATTTTAACAATTTGCCTTCTGTGTCTTGCGATATAACAGAAATTCACAATCTTAGTAATGATTCCTACTTTCTCACAATCTTGCAAACCAGGATTGCAGGATTCAAGGTTGGTTGGTTTCCACTTTTCTTTTGGGTAATTACCGACACGTTCGAGCCTGATTTTTCTCCATAGTTCCAAAATCACTGAGTTACAATTATTGTGTTTCTCTAAGCTCAATACGACAAAGGATTGGAATGAAGGGAAAATATGTATTGCTGCCACAGAAGCTGACTACTACAGGCCCAAGGATTGATGGACCATTTGATTAGTACCGTTCAAAAAAAAGAGATTGTTGTTACATAATATTTACTTTTTCTTTGGATATTATTTGATACTTGATAGTGACTTCCGATATGTTGAATAGCTAACTCATTTTAACAGTTTTCCTTCTGTGTCTTGGGATATAATAGAAATGCACAATCTTAGTAATGATTCCTACTTTCTCACAATCTCGAAAACCAGGATTGCAGGATTGGGGGTTGGCTGGTTTCCACTTTTCTTTTGGGTAATTACTACCACGTTCGAGCCTAAGTTTTCACCATAATCCCAAAATCACTATGTTCCAATCATTTTGTTTCTCTAAGCTCAATACGACAAAGGATTGGAATGAAGGGAAAATATGTATTGCTGCCACGGAAGTTGACCGCTACAGGCCCAAGGATTGATGGACCTTTTGATTAGTACCATTCACAAACAAGAGATTGTTGTTACATAATATTTACTTTTTCTTTGGATATGATTTGGTACTTGATAGTGATTTTCTACTGTTTCTATTAGTTCTAGCTGAAAATGAATGTTACCCTGTCATTGCATGCCCGAAGTTGAGAAAGATAGTTATTAGATTAATAATTAGTGAATATCTAACTCATTTTAACGGTTTACACATTCGAGCCTGAGTTTTCTCCATAGTCCCAAGACTGGAAGTAACGTCCATGCCATAGTTTCTGGGCTAGAAGTAACATCCATGCCATGGTTTCTGGGCTAATTCTGGAACTTCTGGCATATGGAGCAGGACAGTCAGTTGAACTCCATTAGAATATCTTGGCAAACAAAGAGTAAATTCTTGGGATAATCCATCTTCACTAGAAATAATAATAAAACAGCAGGAGGACCAGGATATGGATATTCAAGAGTTCAAACATTTACTGGAGCTGCTACTGGAAGTACTAGGGATCTAGATACAGCATTCTGGAACTGTTATGGCAAACAGAGAGGAAATTCTTGGGATAATCCAGCTTCACTAAAAATAATAATAAAACAACAGGAAGACCAGGATATGGATATCCAAGAATTCAAACATTTACTGCAGTTGCTACTGGTGTTCACTATCTGTTCAATACTATGGTGTTAACATACTAATTTTACAGACATTTATGTCAATTTCTGGAGAGCCACCAAATTCCCAAATTAATAACGAGATTTTAGAGGGAGGCATTTTCAAAGATATTTCCAATCAATGCCTTAGTTAAGATATAGAGAAGGAAGAAGAAAGAAGAAAAAGGTAATGGAGGAGTTGATGCCAGACCAGGTTCTACTAGGACTAGAAGTAACATCCATGCCATAGTTTCTGGGCTAATTCTGGAACTTCCGACATATGGAGCAGGACAGTCAGTTGAACTCCATTAGAATATGTTGGCAACTATAAAGGAAATTCTAGGGATAATCTAGCTTCACCAAAAATAATAATAAAACATCAAAAGGTCCAGCATATGGATATCCAAGAATTGAAACACTTACTGCAACTGCTACTGGAAGTACTAGGGATTTAGATGCAGCATTCTGGAACTACTACATGACACATTAAAAATATATGGTCAACGAATCATTATCTATTCAATACTATGGTGTTAAATATACTAATTTTACATGCCCTTATGTCAATTTCTGGAGAGTATGGACCCTGGAATAAAAGTCTTCCAGTCTTGTCTATGTTAAATTTTATAGTCAGCTTTATGGGCATTGTGGGTGATAGAAAGACACCAACTCTTATATGCACTAGGCTATCTTATTTTAGAATCTACATTTTTCTTTTACCTCAGAAAAATATAGATATTCTCATAAAGAATTAAAACCTGAGTGCTTCACAAAACAAGCCCCGAGGAACTGCACTGCAAAGTGCCATGTCCCTTTGGCTTGGGCGCATGGCATGGACATTATGGGACTAGCCAAAACTACAAAGCGTTACATTGAGACAAGAAAAGAGGGCCTTACAAAACAACATTACAATAACGCTATAGGGAAGAACTAGTCCATAACGCTATAGGGAAGACTAACTAGACTAGTAAGCTAAAGAAAATTAATGCTTTCAAGAAATGTCAATTACTAGGTTGCTTGCATATGGTCAATCTGAACTAACACAATGCTGACTTGCAGATTCACAGAATAATATTTCTTGACATAAAGATGAAACCAAACACATTGCCTTTCTTCTTTTGCAATTGGTATATGCAACCAGTCATTGCTTCCTAGTGAATATTTCTATTTATTAGACATGGTCAGCAATAGGAAAACTCTGGGAGCTATTGATAAGGGTGTTCACTATTATTATAGTGGTACCTATGGCATGGACATTATGGCACAAGCCAAAACTACAAAGCTCTCTCAGGGGAACTGTTTCAGGACAACAGACTAACTAGATAACAGAAGTACTGGAACTAACAGCTTAGAAGCATGCAAGGGATTATTGCACAATGCTCTTTTTTTTGGTTATTAACTGATTGGAAATTCCTGTCTGCGGCCCAACAACAGAAATAGTGAGATAAGGGCTATTTTAGTATAGAATATTTCTATTTATTTGACATGGTCGGCATTAGGAAAACTATGGGAGCTATTGATAAGGGCATTCACTATTATTACAGTGGTACCTATCGCATGGACATTATGGCACTAGCCAAAACTACAAAGCTCTCTCAGGGGAATTGTTCCAAGACAACATACTAACTAGATAACAGAAGTACTCAGACAATATGTAACCAAATAGGAACTAGTGTTTTCCTTTCTAATATTTAGCATAATTACATCTATGCATAACTGCAGAAAGCAAATGCAAGCAATAACTTCTCTGAATACAGGTCTACCAAGACCAAATTACTAGTTAAATCAGAAACACGGAGATAGAATATTAACCTAATTCAATTACTCGATGTAGAATTCTTCTCATCAACAGAATCCCTCTTGACTTTCAAGATTGTATACACAAATCGCAAACACAGTATTCTTCTAAAAACTCACGAAGACATGAAACATAAACACAGTATTCTACTGAAAACTCACGAAGACATGAAACATTCACAATATGGAATCTAACCATCGCACTATATTATATACCATCCCACTATATTATATAATAACGCACATTTACCATTTCACTATACTATATAATAACAACCACGTATGTAATCTAATCAAGTGAAATGTGTTAACAAAAACATTAGCAACTAACACGTACTTAAAAATCATTATATATGATGTGATTTGTGTTCACCTCTATCAAATCACCTTCACCAGCTCTTATGTATCTCAGCTAGCCCAACAGATGTCATATGTTTTAGACACATGTCCAATCTATTTCCATCTGTAATACTCTCAGCTATAACGCATCCAAGCCCTGGTCTCACTTACTCACTCATACACAGGAATAGACTATGGTACAGACACACAATACAAGATTACCTACAAACAGACTCATTCCATAAGGAAGAAGGTAGGAAGAGGGTTAAAAACAGACCTTTGTAACCAATGTAAAGGGAAAAAGCAATCGCAAATTTTCTGCCTCCCACAGACCCAGTAACGTTCGTGCCAGTCGCATTCACCTGTTGGTTCCCACTCAACTGAAAATATGCGAGCTGCAACGAAAGCACGAAAGTATAACATAACAACATTGGGTTCAGACGCTAGAAATGTTTGTGCATCCTGTGGGAATACTAAATATCTAGCCCAGAAAAAAAAAACCCATACCCAAGAACAGGTAAACCCAAAAAACCCTAATACTGTCGAAATAATTTAAAGGATTTTACCTTGATGAATATTTATGTTGAAAATGTGCATCACTAGCAACTAAGAGAGTAACCTTCCGCTCCTTTCTACGCTCTCTCTGATAATTCGACTAGGATAATTCCACTAGGATTTTAGTGGTTTCAAACCTGCGATTTTTGTTTCAGTAATCAAACTATTTTCAGACAGGTACAATTCAGAATCATTGAATCTGTGCAGGTCTACGTGGTAGCTGTAGTCATGTCCGTTTAGCAACACCCCCCATCCAGATAATTCCCACCATGCTCCAGATGGCAGAGAACAAAGGTTCTACCATTCACAAATTTTGAGCCTCGCTGCGATCACAGCATTCTGATCCAATGCGTCTAAAACAGGGGAGGATTGCCCTCGTTGATGGAGAAGGAAACGAAGAGCATCGCATATGTGGGTAAAAGGTTATATTCAGAAAGCTAAGGAATGAATGGAGAGGGCTTAGGAAGGTTATGGTTTTCGCAGAAGTGCTTGGCATGAGGAGACTTACTAAACCTGGCGCTAAAGCTAGCTCTATCTGGCTTGCCGTCTTATATTGGGGAATACCCAGTACCACGTACTACTAATGGTTCGGGGGAGAGGGAGTTCACGTCCCCTTTCACACTAGTGCTTTGCGTAGCTGGTTCGTAGCTGACCTTACCAATGGGGGCTTCCAGAACTTCGACAAGGACTGAGAATGATACAATCTCCTGAATCAACCAAGAACCCTGCAGATTTCTTCGATCGAATCCTGCTTCTTCTGATTTGGCCCATTGCCTGCTCCTCCTGATTTATTTGATTGAACCCTGCTCATTCTGATCTGGGCCAGTCCCGAACCCTCTTGCAAATGTTCCTGCTCGTCCTGATCTAGCCCATCCCCTGCCTCTTGTGATCTGGCCGATACCCTGCTCCTTATCCCCAAACCCTCTTGCAAATGTTCCTGCTCGTTCTGATTTGGCCCATCCCCTGGTTCGCTTCCCTTGCTTTTTGTCCCCTGCTTCTTGTGATCTGGTCAATACCCTGTCCACAACCCACCTGCAAACCCAACTCAAGTACAAGTGGCTACACTATACTGTACCACCAACTTGGTTGCATGAATGACAATATTAGATAGCCAACAATATTACAAGTGGAACATGCACATAACAGAGTTTGGAGTATTCCGCAAATTTGTAAACATAAAATTTTTGCTAACTAATGTGAGCATTAGATAATACAAACTGAAAAATTTGTGAGAAACTTTGTATCAATGGACATTTAGACTAAGTTTAAATAGGTCTTGCCTCGATATGAGGCCAAATAAGACCTCCAAGTTGCCTATTGGTCAAGAAAATAATTAGTTGAAGCTTCATTGGTGGACTAAAAAGTGTTTTTCAAATTATAAATGGAAAACATTAGGTTAAATTGAATTGAATTACTTTGGTTTTTGTGTACGAAATAATGCAAAGCTCATAAACGATTACTATAGTCCCTTGCCTGCTGGCAGGGACTAATAATATAACCTCTTCCTACACTTCCTATATTTAGAAATGAATTTAATCATGATTTCGCACCATTAACTGCAACGCAAATGTGTTCTCGCTCCATTAACTCGACATGCATTTGATTGGTACAGGACACGTTTAAATATTGATTCATATAATTTAATAATTTAAATATATCAAAATTTCGCACTTTTATAACCATTTACAATTGTATAAAGCAATGGTGGGTTCTAGGCTACTAATAACTTGCTAAGGGCTTGTTTTCATATATATCACAACCCTACGATGCGGACTTGTTTTCGTATATGTCATGACCCTACGATGGTCGCACCACTATGGGCTATGAGGCACCAGATGCCAGCTCAAGATCCTAACAATATGCAACATTAATGGATCAATTTTTGTATTTTTTTTATACATAATGATAGTTGAAGGATTCATTTAAATGACGGTTGAAATGTTAATTTGAATGTGTTTTGATTTATCTAAAAAAAAAAAAAATTGATATTAAATAATATATTAAAATAAGAATAATGTTTTTTAATATATATATATATATATATCTAATTTAAAAATCAAGTTAAGGGATTGATGTTTTTTAATACATTATAAATTTAGAGTTAAAATGGATTAAATGTTTTAACAATAAAAAATAAAAAATAAATTCTTTCAATTAGTATTTAATATTTAAAGTTGATATTGAAATATTTTCCTTAAATTAGATTAAAAAAAGCTAAGTGTCAAATCCATGTTAAGAATTAGCAAAATTACATATTTTTCTCATAATGTGATATAAAATGCATCAACTAAATGAATAATCTCTCTCTTTCTACACACACATTTTCTATCTATTTATATAGTAGTACATGGTATACAGCAATCATTATCTAAGCTTAGCTGTCATTTTCCAAAATAGTCTAGCATGCCTAACAAAGAGAATAAAGAAAAAGCATAGGAAACAAAGATCATACATGGAGACCCAAACAAAATTGCCTATAAACCTTCCTAAGAAGGGAAGCCAGGTTTGGATAGAACAACAACTAGATCTGTCCAAAGAGGGAAATTAAGGTGGCCAATGCAAAAGACAAATTAATATAAACTGTAAGGGTTTGCCATGAATTAAATGAGGTCTAAAAGATCCATAAGGCCATGACCTATTATAATTCAAAGTTGTGGAATGTGTATCAAAGAAAAAATATATAAAATCGAGGTACTAAGGAAGAATGTTGCAACTTTCCTCTTTTGCATAAGAAGGAAGTGCTACGGGGGTGTTCCTAGATGAGCTTGTTATGTCCATGATTCTCCCACCATGATTTTTGACTAGCCATGAAACTAGAGTATTTAAGAAGCAATTTTTCTTCTTAATCAATTCGAGGAACTCCCAAATCTCCTTTTGATCCTATTCATGTATCCTTAAAGCAACTTGGGCCACGAAGAATTTGATGTGATAGTATAGCTCTAACATATGTTGGTGTTTGGTATCTCTAATCCTATTAGAGCCAAGATCCACAATGGCAATCATAACTTCAGCCTCAACTTGGTCTCTATGCAAGAGAAGCCTTGAACCACAAACCTTTTCTTCCAATGATTGCGCCCAACTACGCTGACCAAATAAGGCCCAGAGTGGAGGAATGTCAATGCCGCATCAATAGCCTATCTCTACATTAGTGTAATGTGGAGGAGGCTTACAAGTATATTTTCCCTTATGGGTCTAGTTTTGATCCATAAATTGTGTGATCCAAATTTCACAAAATAGAAGCAGAAGCGAGTCTTGAAAATCAAACAAAACAATATCCTGAGTAGTGGCAAGAAATGAAGCAGATTATGAAAATTACACAACCTTGTCATTGATTATTAGGATAATTACAAAGGGTGGATGAGAGTCTAGGCAAATGTCATGCACATTTCACATTAACTCGCTTAAGTGCTCTATCAATTTTTGCTACTAATTTGGTTGTCCATATATGATGTTGCCATGAATGACCCAATATAATGGCACCATGTAGAGAAGGAGTACTCGAGTGGATAGGCAATGTATGGGACCATAACCTAAGAGCTCATCATTAGGGGAATTTTGAGGCCTAAAATGGGCCTCCTAAGGAATGTACAATCAAAATTCACTTTATGAGAACCAATCACATTTTATGGGATGACAGCATCCCTAATGGTTGAGGTGGCATTGCTTGAGTTAAAGGTACTTACTTGTCACATTCTCAATGGTGGATAAAAACTCATGGTTAACCATGGTAGTGCTTTAAGTACTTTTAAAGTCAAAGTAAAGTACTCATAATAAATGTCATTTCACACTTTTTGAATAAAAATATATTATTGACATTTCATATTTCTTGAAAGAAACAATGCATATCTCTATACATTTATTATATTATATTATATTATATTAATTACATTTTATTATACAATTTAAATAATATAATTTTTAATTAATAACATATAATATAATTAAAAATTTATAAATTGATATTTATATTTTATTTTAAATTATTTAAGTACAAAGGACAAATGCATTAGTTATTCAGTGATAATGACTTTTCCTTGAAAAACTCATTCTTATTTATAGTCACATCAATACAATTTTTTTATTAATTTTATTTTTGTACGACTTTTGAATTGAATTTAACTATGGTTACATGGATTGTGGTGCAAAAAGTGAACTGAAAAATAAATATTATTTTATTGGTATAGCTATTATTTTATTATTTCCCCAAGAGGCCCATTTTAGACCTCAAAATTCCCCTAATGGCTCCTGGCATGCACTATCCAACATGGTATGTCCTATCATTGCATTATATATATATATATATATATATATATGTTAACCCCAGTAGCATAGTTCATTGTATGGGAGAAGAACTATATATATAATACCATGATGGATAGTGCATGTAATGATAGGACATACCATGTTGGATAGTGCTTGTCAAGAGCATGAGCTCTTGGGTTCTACTCATATATATATATATTTAAGATAGACATTAAATTATGGTTATATTTTAAATTTATTATTAATAACATATTTTTAATGTTGTCGGTTAACTCTTTGTATAAAAAAATTGATTAAAAAAAAAGTTTACTTATGGACGACATTGAAATATTTTATATATAACAATATTGTAATATTACTTTTTTGTTATTAATATTTTAGAATGTGTATTGTCAATTCTAACTTGACCATGGAAGAAACACATATCTCTAAAAAAAAAAATCTTAATATAATAAAATTAGAAATAAAAACTTATAAATATTAATTTACTTTACAAATTTAATTATTCTACTAATAATAATGATGATGATATCAAGTTTTTTTTTGGGTAAAATTAGGCTTTCTATATCATGATAAAAAATACACACATAGATAGTCATTGCTAGCTACTACTTTGCCACTTGGGAAACCAGACCAGTAGCATAAGTTCAAAATTTTGCTATTGTGTATTCTATGGTCTACCAAATTGTCTTTCAAAATGGAAGTAAAACTAGAAAATAAAATAAACCATGAGTTGACAAAGATGACAATAATTGCATTGTGATAGATGCTCTTCTTGAAATATCTGGCTTGCTTGATCATCATTTAGTTGGGGAGTCCAGTGAAGTCGATGTTTTTTATTCTCTGTCATTGTCCAAAGAGGAGAAATCAAATTTTATCAATTTCTTGGCCAGAATCGAAACCCTCTTAATGAGTCCATCCAACTTTTCCATTGATTCTACCATGAAAATGATCATTTCCTACTAAGAGTCTACTCTATTAGTAAGAATTCCTCCCATTGAAGTTTTAATATGCTAGTAGAGATTAATGGTTTGCATGTAAGAGAAGGTGTGTGCTCTGGTAGAGTTTCCCATGTGAAGTACCCATTCACTATTTTTATGGTCCACTTTCCTATCTAGAATAAATGTTATGGCTTATCGAACTTGTTCTTCCACATGAGGGATTACTCTTTGGAGTACCTCAGGGATAATTTATCTATATCAAGTCATAGTAGCTTGTTGATTAAGTTTGGGTCTAGCCAATAGAGGGGGAAGCAAGGTTAGGGGTAGGGGAGGGACCCAATTATCCTCTTCTACCTCCACAATGAGTAGAGGAGAGAAAAAATCTTTCCATGACCAAGGGACACCAAGGACGGGATGAAAAAAATCTAGAATAACGAAGATAGTGCCTAAATAGAGAGGAGAGGTAGAAGAGAGATATTATGAACTTCAAGAGGGGGGGCAAGTAAGGTGAGGAGGGGGGCAGAGAAGAATACCCAACATAATAATGAACAGGGCACTCTTATCAGAGAGAAACATGGGAGGTATCAGATCAAACAAGGGTTGAAAAAATCTCAAATGGACGTCATAAAAAAACACACCTCCTAGAATAAGAAGTCCCAAGGAGGGGATAAAATAGAGAGAAGATGATTATTCCACAACTCCTACAAAACACTGATATAAAAATGTCTGCAAATGAAGGGTTGTGTAGAATCGAAATTACAATTGTAGCAAACTTGAGACTCCTTTTCCAATTTCACAATGAACCAGAGGTAGTGCCCTGAATTAAGTATATCCAATTTCAAACATCAATCCTACATGCAATGACAACTCCATTGTAGAATTGAAATTTCCCTCCCTTCCTTCTTCACATGTAATTTATAACAATAGCATGATTGTAAAAGTACGGGAGTGCTCACGAGAAACAATTGCGTGGAACATGATAAACTGCAACTAGATATTCAACCCTCCCTCCTTTATCTCCTTTATTCCATCCTATGTCATGATATGTTATTTCCATTTCCTTAATTGTCATAATGATGCAGGGATTTTGCATAAAACATATCATTGCACACAATAATAGAGTGTGTGTTCCTCTTACATGAAATCCTCAATTTAATCTTCAATCAAGTCTACTTGGACTCAATTTAAATTACATATGAAGAGAGAGCCAAACAGTAAAAAAAATAATTGCATAAAATACAATCAGAAATTTACAAATGCAAACCATTCCTTGGTCGAATATTACAATGGTTGGCCTCTTGGCTCTCGCCCTTCACATGAACTCTCACACCATTTCTCTCTATCTCTCACTATATTTCTCACTATGTCCTCCATCCTCACACAGTCCTCATATTTATACATAATTATGAATTAATTCCAATCCATGATTTCCTCCACACAAATCTCAACCAAACTCTAAAATAGATTTATCCCTTATTTGACTCAACTGAGTTCCATTTAAGGAATTCCTAATCCCTAAATTATCTACCCAACTCATATTCTCAATTAATTAAGAGAATGTTTACAATAATCCTCACACTCATATTATTTTCTCTTAATTTAAATAAAAAAGAGCATAATAATTTATAAAATAAATAAAAAGACGTCACCCCCTATTTACACAATATTTTAATGAAAATCAAGCAAGATGCTCCTGCATCAGACTCCCCATGTAGAGAAGTTTCCATAGACTCCTGTCTATGAGGCCTGTCACTTTTTTTTAGTAATGCGACAGCCACAAGTCTCCATGACTTGCTCCCTCCAGGATTCCAAACTATGTTTTTTCGTTGGTCTTTTAAAGTATCAACTCTAATTTTTAATTCATCACATGATTCCCAGAATAGTATTTTTAGAATACTATCGAATGTAACCCTCGGTTTTCTATACCACATCATCTTTATTTCGGGAATTACAGACTTGTATAGAATCACTGATACCCATTCTTCTGGCCTCCAAACTCTGAAAGAATCTCGAACTGGTTGTACATCAGCATCACTCATTCTATCAACCGCATTCCATCGGCCTCTCCAACAATTTCTTTTGCCAATTCCTCGGATTAATTCCTCTTTGTTTGATGTTCTCGTCTCCAATTGCGTTGAACTCTCAACTTTCTGAAATGAAGAATAATCAATAATTTCTCCTTGATCACAACTATAGTCATTGACTGCTCCTATAGTAGTAAATTTCTCATCTGGTGTTGTACCTACATTCATCAACAAACTATTAGTTTTAAAAAGATAATACCTTTCGGCCTCTTTTGATGCTTCAAGCACCAATCTCCCATCATAGACTTCCTAGATTTCATTAGATCCTGTTTTGAATTACTGATTGCTTTTATCTTTATCCTGTTGGTTCAATACTTATGTTTCCTTTATGTCTCTAAAGACATAATTTTCTTGCTCCTCTTGATTTTTCATCTCATCTCCAAATACTTTCTGCTCAATTTCTTTGATTTCAACATCATATTTATTAATGTTTCCTTCTATACCTACAGCCACATTATTATTTGAAAAGTTATAACATTCACTCAACTCTCTAAATGTTAAAAACATTTCATCCCTATCATGCACAGCAACTGCAATCTCTTCTATATCAGGTTTTGCAAGTTTCATCTCCCCTTCAGGTTCCTTAAGCCATCGTTCCAAGAACTATATTTCCATGTGAAATCTTTCCAGCATTTCATCACAACCTTCATTCCCAGCTTCATTCTTCTTCTGGAAATCTTCCTGAGTTATCCTGGCTTCTATATCATCACATTGCAAAATCCTGTCAGCAATTTCATTAAACAAATTCATTTGTTTACCTCCTTGGAATATCAATTCGGCATTTTCATTATGCCTCTGCTCCACAACAACTTCAACTGGTTGTCTTACACCAAACAAAAACTCATCTATGAATTCTTTCTGCTGCAACAAATCAGAACCTTCCTCCTCTGAAAGGCATTTCCCTTCATACTTCACCTTAAGAGTTTCATTCATCACTGTGACAATTTCACCAGACTTTCCACCATCTTCCACACATCCTGCAAACATACATAAACTATAAGATTTAAAAATACAAGGCTTCATAGCCTCATTTGCTTCTCTTGTCAACATTTCTTCCAATTATTCTGAACTATTCCAATAGTTCATGAGATCTTTCTTATTAATCTCGTCACCTAGAATTTCACCCTATTCTGGGCCACAAATGGAAACTTCCATTTTCAACTTAGCCTCTCTGAGTTCTTCACATCGCAATTGCACACTCATCATCTGCTCGAGCTTCCTCAACTCTTCTGTCAACTGTATCTTTACCTGTTGTTCCCTCTTTGCTTATAGCCTCTGCCACTTCACTTTCTTCCTCATTGTCCAACCATGTCTCTAGTTTTTCGTATTTCTCTACAACAATTCCATCAATAACTCAAGGTGAACTGTTATCTCAGCTTTCTCCCACTCATACTCTTCATCAGTCAACTGCTTACATATGCCATTTTCCTTGGCATATTCCTTCTTCTTTCTTCTGTTGCGGTCTTTCTTAGAACCTCTGAAATGACTATCAACAGTCATCTTCTCCTCCTTTGCGAACTTCATCTGTTCACGTGAGGATTTCATTCGAATCCACGTTTCAACAAGCCTCCATACTTGCCATTCAGCAATACAAGCTCTCTTCCTGCGCTTGACCTCTTTCAGTTCTCTGTCTTGGAATCATTTCTAGCAACTCTCTTGCTCCTCTTTGCTGCAAACAACAACTGCAGTATTTAATGTGTTATAATTACCAACTCTTTGGGTGTCTGGCTCTGCCGATCATGAACCCAATTACATTCAAACCTTTGAATTAATTTAAGACTCTTTGACTCCAGACTTTACATCAACTCTTCAGCTTGGATGAAAATACACCCTCTTGTACAATAACTCAATCTTGACTCAAGCTATCCAAATTTTCATTTGACCTTAACCTCTGATTTGACTTCAAATCTTGACCCAATAATTACAATAGTTGATATTTTGACTCTAATTCAAGTTATACAACATACCAATGAACATCCACCCTTAATACATTTTCATGATGTAAAATCTTCACTCTCTCTCATACTCCATTCTTATGAAAATATCATCAGTCTCCCATTATCCACATGATACTTAAGCCTTTAAATCGAAATGCAATCCATTTTCCAAGATTTTATGGTGAAAATAAATAAACCATTTAATTTTCAACATTCAAAAATACCTCTTTGAAATGAATGATCATACCTTATGCTCCCTTCAAGGTTATTTAAAAAACCTTCTCTTTGCAATTTCAACTCTCCGGATTTCACTCTTCTGTGTTGTCTTTATCACTGTGAATATTCGCATGCCGCACATCATCTTAGCGCAAAAAAATTTCCTGCACTTCCATGCACCATACAATTGCACATTGTTGGGGTTCCCATGTTTCGGCCAGGTTGACAAGACCAAAAGATGAGACAACATAGAACCACTTTCAGACCTTAAGATCTAGCCCTCCTAGGTCTAGAGAGGGATCTCTCTATGATTGTCGAAGTATATATGTCTTTGAGGCTCAAAGTTTAAGATATTAGGCTAGTTATAGCCTCGGGGTTGTTTGTTTGATTGTTTAGGTTTGGTTGTTGGTAATCAGGAAAGAAGGGTCCGATATAAGACAAGGTTGGGCATAGAGGGAGTTAGGCAAAGATAGATAACTCAGATAACATCAATACCATTGGGCAATGGAGTCAAGAAAGGATTTACTTGTATTCCATGTGCAAGCTTTCAGTTGGGCTATTCATCTAGAGCATTTGGATCTTAAAGATGATATTGGAATGGGACATTAAGGACTGAAAATGAAAAGAGGGGAACCATCCGATTCTGTCTATAGATCAGGTCAGAGGTCATTTAACTCCAGACCTGCTTGGACAAAATCAGAGGCCAAAACAAGGGATCTTAGAAAGGCAAACTGGTCGGACAAGGATCCTAGTGGACAGGGCTAACTCTAATCCCCAGTGTTCCCAAATATTCCAGCTAAATCCTAACAAGAACATCTAAACATAAATTTCATCAATTCATACATCAGAGAGCAGGCAATGACATCCACTACACTGGTTAAATCAATTGAAATCAATATTCAGATACACATATAAGCAGAAAACATAAAGGGCTGGGAGAGCAGCAACATAAGGTACCTATCATGGTAAATTCATGCCAAACCAAGGAAGTAGCCAACAGAAAAGGAATGAAATGGTGGCAACAATCACAACATGGTAGAAAGGAAAACATCACTAGCCGTTTTAGATCAGATCTAAAGAACATGCTTGTCATATTAAAAACAACACCAACTGCACATCATTGCCTATTAGGTTGAATATTCTAAACAACATATCAAGTTCAAACTTATTCACAATATTACACAAGAGAATTTGTTCCAAGAGGAAAATGCTTGGTAATCCAATAATATCCATTCAACAACATTTACAACATTTTGTGTTTTATAGCAGAGAGTGAACAGAAGATCGACTGAGGAGGTAGGTGAACACTAAATGCTATATTAAATATCTGAAAGAAAGAGGGCCGAGGCCCATTCTACCTGAATGCTGAATATTTAATCTCTGTCACCCCCTTTATGAAAGAGTGATCTTCTTCAGATATGATTTGGACATTTTTGGCTGAGGTGCTGTGCTTGTGATTTAAACAAAAGTAAAATAAACTACTGAGAAGTCGACCATATCAATGCTTTGGTGTTTTTGAACTGTTGTCAGGGTGGAAACTCCTTCAGGGATAAGGTGTTGAATAAAAACTGTATGGACGCCCTGTACTTGATGAAGAAAAACATTCTGCTGGTGGGGAAACCTTGATGTTTTCCTTTACCGTGCATGGGACCTTTTGATTAATCCTCGGGGTATTCAAACAAGTGCTTTGCCTCTTAAACTGCTGATTTAAGGCTTAAGATATTCATTAGCGTGCCTCAATCTTCTTTTCTTTGTACTGGAACACTCTGCCGCTTCATTTTTTCTTCTGACAGGTTAGCTCAGGTTTTAATGGTGCTGGGAGATTTTCAGAGTTGGGTTCTGCCCTTCTTTAATGCAAGTCTTGTCTTCACCTTCCCGGGTCGTTCCTTTTATAAATCCTGCCCCTGCAAATGATCTTCTCTGGTTCCTCTGTCCTTTTAGCAGAGATTTGCATTATGGTAGTCATTCCCTGTTGAAAACCCTGCAAAAACATGAAACCTACGAAGAGAAATCATGGACGGGGAAATGGATGTAGTGTGGACGGAGGAAATGGCTATGCAGACGAAATGGAGGAGAAATTTGCAGAGGAAATGGTGAAAGAAACTCTGGTGGGTGGTTGGCGGAACACAGAGCGAACAAACGTGGAAAAACCTTAAAAACACGAAAATGAATCAATATATGTGATGGAAGGGGCGCATGTACAGTGGATGAACATGGCGGTGACGTGGCGGGACCGGGAGATAGTGGAAAGGTCAACAGCAGGCGGACGAATCCGGACCGTCGATCGCGGCAGAGGACTCCGGACGGCGGGCCAGAACCTAGGTTATCGCGTGCGCAATTAGATTAGCCATCAAGCACCTTCGACGAGCGATAGCCGTCGGATGGACCGCTCCAGATCGGATGGTCTACGGAAATTTCGCTGGGCATCCGTGTCCGGACAATAACGCGCGATGGATGGAATTAACGGGCGGGAACGGCGGTTTTGAAATCGTACAGGAGGACAGGTGTCGCGCGATGTATGGAATCGCTGGGCTATTAGGAAATACCGCCCATCGCCCAAAGGCGGTGCGATGAAAACAGCGTGGGTTTGGAATAGTGGAAGCGGGGACCACAGGGCGGATGGGCTCCGCACCGTTGATCTGATGAGGAAATGGACGGCGATGGCGCGATCTGGGAAATGAACGTGGGAAACATGGAGCCTGCGGGATTAACAAGGGTCGTCTGATCTATAAATATCGACGGTCAGGAACGTCCGCGATATGGATGAACCATGAACCGTTGATTTGCGGGATTAAAATGGACGGCGGAGATGAATTGCGGGGGACCAAGGTGTATGGACATGAAAACTTTGGAGCGACCCCCCGCAGTGAGTAGCAGCCGTTCGATTGAGTCTTCACACATCCTGAGGGGTCAACTGCGGGGGCACCATGGTTTGACCCTACGGATAGAGAATAGCCTCCGAAGGGTAACGATAGGGGGATGGAGGGGGAAATTGGGAAAACAAAGGGTGAGAAGAGGGAATTCGTCAAAGGGGAAAGGAGGTGAAAATGTGGTGTTTTGCAGGAGTATGAGGGGCAATGTTGGTCAATTAGGATCAGCATTATAATCAGTGAGGCCTTAGACGGGAAATCAGCAGAGAGGGTTTAATTGGAAAGCAAAGCACAGAGAGACCTCAAGGATGATGTGTCTTTAGGGGAGATGCATTCCTTGAAGGTCTCCAAAATGACATGGCCCCCCAGCTTGCTTGTCAAGAATTTCATAGGGGGGCTAACAGTGGCTCCACATGGGGATGGCTTCTTCTTGAAGGAGTCAAGAATCCAGTAGATGATCTTTGGTGTAGGCCAGATGCCTGTTGCTATAAGCCATCTTTCTTCTTTGATTTTCAGCTGCCACAACATGTTAGATACACAAATCAGCAGAAACATTTTCCCCAACCGGTCTACCTACCCAAACTACAGTCCTAACAATTTTCCCTTGGGTGCATTTGAGCTAGCAGACCCTTTACATCATTTATTTTGCAAACAGAAAACAAACCTATTCTAAATCTACCCTTATTGCTCCATGAGACCAGATTAGACTGTTGGCCTCATATGCTTCTCTACCTAATCTACTACCTGTTGGGATTAAACTGTCCAACAGGTTTCTTCTCCTACATTCGAAGACAGGAAATTCAAAATAGCCAAGCCAGGATTAAACTGTCTGACTTGCTGTGGATCCAAGGCATAAAACTTTTGATCTTGGACAGTAAATTGCTGACCCTTGGAGACAAAACTGTGAAGGCTGGAAATCTGCAATTTGAAATATCCTTCCTTTCTGTGACTCAGGTTTTGAGCATATTAGAGTCACTTATTTTTCTTCATTTCAGCTCTGTTTTTAGGCATGTTAGAGCTGATTCTTCTTTTCCCTTTGTTGGTCCAGGTTTTGAGCGTGTTAGGACCAGCTTCTTTACTCCCTGCATGGACTGATCAAAGTCAATTTCTTGCGCCTCAGAGGTTCATGTTTTGAGCATGTCTGAACCTCCTTTATCTCTCTGTCTTTTGAAACCTTTTCCTCTATTTTCTTGAAAATAAAAAACTGCAATGGTATGTACAATGGAGATGGAAACTGGAAATGAAAATCAACAGAAGTAGTGTTTGAGCATCCTACCATTGACAAGACCTCCAAACAACTCTGCACCATCAAGTTCTTATAGAAAAAACGCATTGGGACCCACAGTGGCCTGGATGATGTATGGACCCTGCCACAACATGTCAAATTTTCCATGTTTACCTTTGTCCTCTCTTCTTGAGTCCCACTTCAGAACCTTGTCACCAATTTTGAAATCAGAAGCTTTGGTTCTTTTGTCAAATAATCTCTTTATGTTTTCTTGAACTCTGATAGCCCTACTATATACCTCCTCCCTTGTTTGCTGAAGATGGATTGTCTCATTAATTCTTCTTAACATGCTGTCCTCCTCTGCCTGGATCTTCTGGACAAGCTTAATCACTGGAACTCCAAGGCTAGTAGGAAAAATTGCTTCTGTTCCATAAACCAGCAGGAATGGTGACATGCCAATAGATTTCTTCGTGGTGAGCCTGTCGGCCCACAAAGCATGCACCAAATTTTTATGCCATGACTTTTTGTTCTCTTCCAGCAACTTCTTGATGATTGTAACCAGGCTTTTATTTGATGATTCAGCTAAGCCATTACCCTGGGGGTAATAGGCAGTCGAATAACCAAGTGCTATTCCGTACCTGTGACAGAAATCAACCATTCTCTTGGATCCGTAAGCAGCAGCATTGTCAGTGATTATTTTCCTTGGGCAGCCAAACTGAGAGAGGATGTTATCTTCTAGGAACCTAATGATGACAAAATCAGTGGCATTCCTAGTGAGTATGGCCTCTATCCATTTGGTGAAGTAATCTGTAGCAGTTAGGATCCATTTGTGTTGCCCAGAAGAAGAGGGGTGAATTTCCCCGATGAAGTCTAGGCCCCATTGCAGAAAGGGACCTTCAACAGTGATAGGTTCTAGAGGGAGGGGGAGGAGCTTTCTTTTGCCTTCAAAAATTTGGCATTTGTGGCAGGCAAGAATCATTTTATGGACATCATTGAAGAGTGTAGGCCAATAGTAACCAGCCCTGAGTATTTTATTTGTGGTGGCTTTCCAACTCAGGTGGCCTCCACACTCTCCAGCATGGAATTCCTGTTTAATTCTTTCAGCTTCAGGTTCAGACAAGCATTTCAACAATAGGCCATTTGGATTTTTCCAGTATAGACTCTCATTCAAAATGCAGTAATTTCTAGCTTTGAGTTTTATGAATCTGGCCTTGGTTTTGGACAGTTCTGGAGGGACATTGAGATTACTGAGCACGTAAAGGATATCGGAATACCAAGGAGAGTTATAAAACTTCTCCTCAATAGTTGGGTGGTGCAATCCTTCCTGCTCATCCAGGGCATTTACCATGTCAATGTCAAGGGCCTGCAGATTAGATTCAGCCATTAATTGGGCCAGGCCTTGACCTTTGATCATTTTGGTGGGCTTTATTTCAAGGTCATATTCTAAGATAGTAGCAATTCATTTGCCCCTTTTCCCATCAGGGTCTTGGGACAAGATGTCTTTAACCACTATATTTGGAACATAGGCTATGGTGTGAGAATGCAGAATGTACACCCTAAAGTCTTTTAAGGCCTTAATCAGAGCATAGGCCTGCTTTTCCATGATGTTGTACTTTAAGGGTGCATCCCTTAAGGCTTTGCTGAAGAAGGCAATTGGTTGTTCCCTTCCTTCTGTGTTTTTCTACAGTAAGACAGTAGCTATTGTGTGCTCAGAGGCAAATGAAAAGATCAGAAAATCTTTTGAGAAATCTGGCCTGATCAGGATAGGGGCTTGAGTGAGCGCCAGCTTTACTGACTCAAAATATTTCTTGGCTTCAACAGTCCACTTGATTCTTGCACCTTTCTTTAGCATGTCAGTCATTTTCCTGAGGTGCTCAGCAAGATTGGGAATGAATCTCCTAAGGAAATTGATCTTCCCAATGAAGGATTGTAACTCCTTGATGTTTCTTGGATGTGCGATTTGAAGTATCCCCTCAACTCTCTGTGGGTCTATCCTAATCCCTTTCTCAGATATAATGTGACCAAGAAGTTTGCCTTCTTGCAGCCCAAACACAGTTTTCTTAGGATTTAAGGACAGACCGTACCTTCTACATTTTTCAAAAACTTTTCTCAGATGTTTCAGGTGTTATTCTTCGGTTTTAGAAAAGACAGTCAAGTCATCCAAGTAGATAACTATGAAGTGTCCTATCTCATCTGAGAAATCTATATCCATCGCTCTCTGGAAGGTAGCTCCAGCATTCATCAGTCCAAAGGGCATTTTCACATACATGAAGGTGCCCCATGGAGTGGTAAAATCTTTTTTGAGTTGATCTTCTGGGACTACAAGAATTTGATTGTATCCTGAAAAACCATCAAGCAAGGAGATTCTCTTAGAGCTCACTACCTTCTGTAGGATATGTTCCATTCTAGGCAAAGGTAAGTTGTCTTTCAGGGAGGCTCTGTTGAGGTTTCTGAAGTCTATGCATAGTCTGATCTCCCCTGTTTTCTTTCTCACAGCCACTAAGTTTGACACCCAATCAGAAAACCTTACAGGGACTATTATGCCTGCATCATACATCTTTTTGATCTCTTTCTCTACTGCAGGCAATTGTTTCAGATTGATCCTACGGAGTTTTTGTCTGAAAGGCTTCTGATTTTCCTTCAAGGGTATCTTGTGTTGTATGATGTTGGTGTCATAGGCCTTTAAGTCTTCATAGCTCCATGCAAACACATCAATAAATTCTTTAAACAGGTCAATGTATTTCTTCTTCATGTTTGCAGGTATAGACTTAGCCAGTTTGATCATTTTGGGTTTATCTTCAGTGCCTATGTTGCATTCTTCAACATTAGAGTCTGCATGTTCTATAGTGGGCTTTTTTGCTACATCATCAAAGTCAAAAATGTCCTCTAAGGGTGCTAGGCCTCTGGGTATATTCTTGTCTTTGGCTTGCAGCACCTCTATCTCTTCGTTATCTGCGTTTTCACATTTTTCGGTAGGATTTCCAGTTTCTTCAGAAAAGGTGTTTATTTCTATGTTACAGGGTGTTTCTTTTTCATCTAGGGGACCCTCACTTGGGCAGCTGTCATCCGATTTTGAGTCTGAATCAGAAAATTCAAACTCATTTTTTCCCACCAGGAAGTCTTCAATTTGTTTATCACCTTCAAAGACCTGCCAGTATTTTTCGTTGTCTGGCACTGCAAGTTTGAACTTGGTCTAAATGATGATTTGTTGGTCAGCTGGAGTCTTAGGATATGAACTAGCCAGACAAGCTAATCCATTTGCAATAACATTTTGACTCCTGGGAACAAACACCAATTCGTACTCCATGAAAGTTTTCAATATATCCATGGTATCGTTCCTATATGCCCTTAATCGAGGATGTTTTGCTGTGTATTCACCTTTCACCTGTTTGATTACTAACTCAGAGTCTCCTCTCACAGCTATCCTATGGGCTCCTAATTTTTTCAATAGGTTCAAACCCAGGATGAGAGCCTCATATTCTGAAATATTATTGGTGCATTTGAAATGCAGATTCACAGCATGACTCTCTGCATGATCATTTTATGTGTTACGTAGCCACACCCCTGCCCCGGCATTTTGCCTAGTACAGGACCCATCAAAATTCATTTCCCACAGGGGTTCGCCGTTATGTTGCGTTGGGGGGTCTGTACTAGGTTGTGGGTTGTCTTGTTCTTCATGTGGTGTATTCATTTGAGGGGTGTGACTCATAGGCTAACGGCATTGTGTTTCTGGTTCATTCTGAATTTCGTTTTCATTATCCTGCCCATGGTTTTCTTCATCGTATTCTTCTAGGGTGGCCATTATGCTAAATTCCATGGGCTCTACGTCCTTGCTTGTATTTCTGCATTCAGACTCTGGCTCTCCTAAGGATTGGTCATTATACAAGATGAAAGAATCCAGGTCTGTGTGTACAGAGTATAATGGTGAATTTTCAGGCTTCTCGGGGCTACTGACTATAAATTTCATCTGGGACTCTCTATAAAGTCTTCTAAGTTGGCCAAATATAGGGATAGTGGCATATGAGCCATCCATCTGCATCGTTCCTTGTAGTTTGGCTCCCCATGATCTAGATAGTAACATGCCATACTTGGGTGGCACATCAGCCACCACAACGTCCATGACCATACATTTAGCAGGAATCTGGGTCAAGCTCACACATAAGTCTTTGATTAGGCCTAGGCATTTTACTCTGCTAGAATCAAACGAATATAGATCTTTGTAAGGTCATGTTATCTCTAGGCCTAGTTTTTCCATCACTACCTTGGGCATTAGATTGTGCGACGCTCCAGAATCGTGCATGGCATTGTGGAGTATTTTGTCATGAATGTTGAGACTGATATAAAAAGGCAGAACTACCCCTTCCTGAAACTTTCCCTCAATCTTTGGACCGAACAGTAGGGCAAGTTAATCATCATTCAAATTTATAGTGTCGTTGTTTTCCCCTAGATTCAATGCTTTCAAAATTTGGCCTTTATATACATCCCGAGTGGCCAGCTCAGATAATGGTACAGAGATTTTGATTTTCGCAATCTCACTTTCCAAATTGAAAGTGGACTGGTTCTTTAGAGTGCTTGACTCTGTTTTATTTCCTACTGCCTTAGCAGCAGTATCAGTTTGTGATTTCTCACTATGTACAGGGTCAAGAATCGTTTTACCAGGAGTACTAACTGAAGTGCTAGTACTGCTAGCGGGTTCACCTTGTTTTTCATTCTTCTGGTTGTCTTTTCCTTTTTTTTTCCCAGAACTTTCAGCTGCCGATTTGCTATTTACAGCAGATGCTTTAGAAGTTTTATCAGGTCTTTTCTTGATGGTAACCTCAGGAGTCCCAGTTTTGGAACTTTCTTGGTTTTTTTTTCTCCTAATTTCATATTGTTCTCTGACTTGCATCATGGCATTTTCAAATCCTAATCTGTAATCCTCAGATTCTAACCACTCCTCCTCCCAATAAGAAGGTGAGGGTTGGTCTTCCTCTGAGTCACAGTTAAGGACTGAGTCTTCTGTTTCAAACATGTTTATTACATTCCCTTCAGACTCTTCTATGATTCCCTCATCTTCATCAAGAAAGTTTTGAAAAGGGGGAATAACTTGATGATCTGATTCTTTTTGTCTGTTGGGAGCATTGTTGTTCCTTCTAAAGTTTTGGTTCTGATTTTGGTTTTGGTTTCTGTTCTGATTGCTAACTGTGACAACCATTTTTTCCATCATTTGCTGCAGCTTATCCACATTTTTAGATAATCTATCATAATTTGGGTTTGAAGTGGAAGCTACAGTGTCATCCCTATATGTTACCCTTTTCTCAGCTTTCAATCTTGCCCTCTTTTCCATCAAGTTTGCTTCTATAGTTATGGCTCCTTTATGCATGTCTTCCAATGTGTTGTACTCTTTATCTCTAAGCTCGTAGGCCATGTCAGCATCAAATCCATCCGGATATTTGGCCAGGGCCATCCCTTGTGGAGGTTTCATGTGTGGAGGGAGAGCATTGTAAATGTTGTTGAATCTAGTGGTGTAATCGTGGACACTCTCTCCTACGTTCCTCTTAAGGCTCATGTAGTCTGCTAGGAGCTGGCGAGGGTTTTCCCTTACTTCCCATTTGTCTATGAAGGTCCGATATAATGCAGGAAGATATTAGATACTGCCAGGGGGTAAGCTTTTAAACCATTTCTTCACATCACCCCCTAAGCTTTGGGCAAATATTCTCATTTTGATTGTTTCATCATCAATTTCCATGTAGTCAAAAGAATCCTCCATCTTATCTACATGTTGTTGGGCTGTGATGGATTCTTTGGCAGTGAAGTGTGGGATTTTTGACTGATAATCATTGGGTAAGGGTAACAAGGGTTGAGGTAAAACTAAAGGTGCATACCAAGCTGCCATGATAATGTTCTGATGAGGTATAGGGTTGGCTTGAGCAGCTGGTATATGGATGACAGGGATATTAGGACCAGCAAAAGTCTGTTGAATAGATCTAGGGTGGGAGAGCCCCAAGTTTTGAATGAAGTGGATGTCAGGTGGTGTAGATGGAGGGGTTCCTCTGTCCCTAGTCTGTTGACCACTATGAGATGGTGAACTGTGAAACTGGAGGTCTGGCTGGTCTAGATGATTGAATGACCTAGTTCTTGGTAAACTGTTTGGAGGGTCTAGGTCAAGGAATGGGTTTAAAAGAGCTGTAAGGTCTTTCGGTGCAGAGTTGGCTCTATGGATGTGGTTAGAAATAGTTGATCCTTTAGGTGTAGGAGTTCCCTTGAGGATACTCTCTGGATTGTCAACTATTTCAGGTGGGTCAGGGTTGGGAAAAGCTCTTGTGTGAATGGTTCTAAAAGCCAGAATGTTGTTTCCTAGCCAAGTAGCTTAACCCTACTTCTTACTTCTGTTGTGATTAATGTTGTTTCAAAGGCTGGTCTCCCAGTGGAGTCTAATGTGAAACCAAGTTAATCAGTAGGCCCACTGATCACCAGTGGAGTCTTTTCGTTTAGGAATAATGGAGTCGCTAGGTGGATGATTTACATATTTACTGTCCACCACAGTGCTTAGGCACTATCACCTTTCAGGAATCTCCTCAAAAACAGCAAACTCCAACTAGAGATTGACTGGGAGGGCATTTACCAGATATGTCACCTCCGAAGAGGGTGAGATCCAGAGGCTACCTGGCCCTTTCCAGGCTCTGTCTAAGAGTATGATGGACACTCAACAATGGAGGTCGATTCAAGAAAGGAGTGAATTACTGTCAACCTAACCAGAGTTCTAAGTTTCTGAGTCTTTAAAAATATCCAAAGCGAAATGCACTCAGAGTCCCCAGCGGAGTCGCCATTATGTTGGGGTTCCCATGTTTCGGCCAGGTTGACAAGACCAAAAGATGAGACAACATAGAACCACTTTCAGACCTTAGGATCTAGCCCTCCTAGGTCTAGAGAGGGATCTCTCTGTGATTGTCGAAGTATATATGTCTTTGAGGCTCAAAGTTTAAGATATTAGGCTAGTTATAGGCTCAGGGTTGTTTGTTTGATTATTTAGGTTTGGTTGTTGGGAATCAGGAAAGAAGGGTCCGGTAGAAGACAAGGTTGGGCATAGAGGGAGTTAAGCAAAGATAGATAACTCAGAGAACATCAAGACCATTGGGCAATGGAGTCAAGAAAGGATTTACTTGTATTCAATGTGCAAGCTTTCAGTTGGGCTAGTCATCTAGAGCATTTGGATCTTAAAGATGATATTGGAATGGGACATTAAGGACTGAAAATGAAAAGAGGGGAACCATCCAATTCTATCTATAGATCAGGTTAGAGGTCATTTAACTCCAGACCTGCTTGGACAAAATCAGAGGCCAAAACAAGGGATCTTAGAACGGCAAACTGGTCGGACAAGGATCCTAGTGGACAGGGCTAACTCTAATCCCCAGTATTCCCAAATCTTCCAGCTAAATCCTAACAAGAACATCTAAACATAAATTTCATCAATTCATACATCAGAGAGCAAGAAATGACATCCACTACACTGGTTAAATCAATTGAAATCAATATTCAGATACACATATAAGCAGAAAACATAAAGGGTTGGGAGAGCAGCAACATAAGGTACCTATCAAGGGTAAATCTTATGCCAAAATTCTGATGCGAGCCAGCAGAAAAGGAATGAAATGAAAGCAAGTCAATCACAAATACAGAGAAAGGAAAAACATCACCAGCTGCTTTAGATCAGGATCCAAAGAAACATGCTTGTCATATTAAAAACAACACCAATCAGGTACATCATTTCCCACAGCTTGAACATTCAACCTGAATACATCAAGTCTCAGCCTATCTTACAATATTACACAGAGAATTTGTCTCAAGAGGAAAATGCTTGCAATCCACTGATATCCATTCAACAACCTTTACAACATTTCCTTCTGTGCTTTATAGTAGAGGATGAACAGAAGATCGACTGAGGAGGTAGGTGAACACTAAATGTAACATTAAATATCTGAAAGAAAGAGGACCGAGGCCCATTCTACCTGAATGCTGAGTATTTAATCTCTGTCACCCCCTTTATGAAAGAGTGACCTTCTTCAAATATGATTCGGACATTTTTGGATGAGGTGCTGTACTTGTGATTTAAACAAAAGTAAAATAAACTACTGATAAGTCTGCCATATCAATTCTTTGGTGATTTTGAACAGTTGTCAGGGTGGAAACTCCTTCAGGGATAAGGTGTTGAATAAAAACTGTATGGACACCCTGTACTTGATGAAGAAAAACATTCTGCTGGTGGGGAAACCTTGATGTTTTCCTTTACCATGCATGGGACCTTTTGATTAATCCTTGGGGTATTCAAACTGGTGCTTTGCCTCTTAAACTGCTGATTTAAGGCTTAAGATCTTCATTAGCGTGCCTCAATCTTCTTTGCTTTGTACTGGAACACTCTGCCGCTTCATTTTTGCTTCTGACAGGTTAGCTCAGGTTTTAATGGTGCTGGGAGATTTTCAGAGTTGGGTTCTGCCCTTCTTTAATGCAAGTCATGTCTTCACCTTCCCGGGTCGTTCCTTTTATAAATCCTGCCCCTGCAAATGATCTTCTCTGGTTCCTATGTCCTTGTAGCAGAGATGTGCATTATGGCGGTCATTCCCTGTTGAAAACCCTGCAAAAACATGAAACCTGCGAAGAGAAATCATGGACGGGGAAATGGATGTAGTGTGGATAGAGGAAATGGCTATGCAGACGAAATGGAGGAGAAATTTGCAGAGGAAATGGTGAAAGAAACTCTGGTGGGTGGTTGGCAGAACACAGAGCGAACAAACATGAAAAAACCTTAAAAACATGAAAATGAATCAATATATGTGATGGAAGGGGCACATGTACGGTGGATGCACGTGGCGGTGATGTGGCGGGACCGGGAGACAGTGGAAAGGTCAACAACAGGCGGACGAATCCGAACCGTCGATCACGGCCGAGATCGACGGCGGAGGACTCCGGACGGCGAGCCAGAACCTGGGTTATCACGTGCGCAATTAGATTATCCATCAAGCACCTTCGACGAGTGATAGCTGTCGAATGGACCGCTCCAGATCGGACGGTCTACGGAAATTTTGCTGGGCATCCGTGTCCGGAAAATAAAGCGCAATGGATGGAATTAACGGGCAGGAACGGCGGTTTTGAAATCATACCGGAGGACAGGTGTCGCGCGATGTATGGAATCGCTGGGCTATCAGGAAATACCGCCCATTGCCCAAAGGCAGTGCGATGAAAACAGCGTGAGTTTGGAACAGTGGAAGCGGGGACCACAGGGCGGATGGGCTTCGCACCGTTGATCTGACGGGGAAATGGACGGCGATGGCGCGATCTGGGAAATGAACGTGGGAAACACGGAGCCTATGGGATTAACGAGGGTCGTCCGATCTATAAAGATCGACGGTCAGGAACGTCCACGATATGGATGAACTGTGAACCGTTGATTTGCAGGATTAAAATGGATGGCGGAGATGAATTGCGGGGGACCAAGGTGTATGGACATGAAAACTTTGGAGCGACCCCCCGCAGTGAGTAGCAGCCATTCGATTGAGTCTTCACACATCCCGAGGGGTCAACTGCGGGGGCACCATGGTTTGACCCTACGGACAAAGAATAGCCTCCGAAGGGTAACGATAGGGGGATGGAGGGGGAAATTGGGAAAACAAAGGGTGAGAAGAGGGAATTCGTCAAAGGGGAAAGGAGGTGAAAATGTGGTGTTTTGCAGGAGTATGAGGGGCAATGTTGGTCAATTAGGATCAGCATTATAATCAGTGAGGCCTTAGACCGGAAATCAGCAGAGGGGGTTTAATTGGAAAGCAAAGCACAGAGAGACCTCAAGGATGATGTGTCTTCAGGGGAGATGCATTCCTTGAAGGTCTCCAAAATGACATGGCCCCCCAGCTTGCTTGTCAAGAATTTCATAGGGGGGCTAACACACATTATAAATTGTACATCAATTCACATCTCTTCACCTTTGTACAGAGAATAAGCTACTCATGTTTTCAACCTCTTTGATGAAAAATGTACAACTCGTACATTGTATCCATCCTGAACAACACCTCCTTAGGCGCCTCCATATGATGGTAAAAACAAGGATTCTACGACATCGAGTAATTGTGGTTTGTTTGAGTTTTCAACCTTAAAACACAAATCAAAATAATTCTCCCATTTCCAACTACAAGCCTTGATCCAAAATGACGCAACCAAGACTGCGAAGAACCCACACTATGCATAATAAACCACCAAGTATATTATAAAATGCATGCTTCCCTTTATATCACCCAGGATAGCGCATTCTCCTTTTCCATTCATTTAAGTGGAACTTAATTTCCTTTAAACGTACTGTGGTGATAAACCTTATACATCCGCATTTAAAACATTTCCACTTTAATTCTGATTATGGTTTGAACAACATGTTGACATATATATAAATCATTCTCGCAAAAATCTTATCTATAATTTCGATTTTGGTTAAGAAAACCCAAAAATGTCAACATATAATATGCTCGTCCAACAATTTTACTTAACATAGCTTTCCAGTTTTTTGCGCCCTTCTAATTTGTCCGAGTGAACCTACTCTCAACCCATTGAATGGTTACAAGCAAGATCTCCAAAAATATCTCAAAATATCATAAACAACCACATCAAAACATCTAATTTGAAACTATGGATTTCATCCACTTACCACGTCCCTTAATAGTTTCTTACCACACTGTCATATAAGTTGTGTGCATCGACACTAACATCCCCAAATGATCCATACAAACATTTTATTCATTCGTTTGCCATACCATTCATTTATTCTTTAGCCTTACCCTCACCCTCGGCCTTCTCTTCAGCGGGAACTACTTCAGCTAGCTTTGTTTCTTGAACAACACTCTCTTCCACCAATGCTATTTTTTTTTCTGTAACTTCAGCTGGTGCTTCTTCTTTGGATGAAATCTCTTCACCCTTTTCTTCTGCTATTGTTTCAACAGTCGCGCTTTCGACAGGGGCTTCAGCACGAGTAGGGCGAGGAGACTTAATCATGGATTCCAACATTTGAGTAGCAGTGACAACGGGCTTTCCTAGCAGATTTCACTTGTATATCAACAATTTCTGAGCCAAGAATATTTTTTCCAACTGGAATCTTCATACCAAAATATCTGCCTTGTATTTTTTTGTAAGAGTCAGCAGATCAACCAAAACTCCAGGCAAATTAAAATTCCATTACAATGTCGATGAAATCATTAATGAAATCATTACTATAGGTGGGACATCAGCACAAGAAGGAAAAGACTATAATAATGGCTTGCGATGTTAATGGAATCATTACTCAACATGGGACGTCACACAGGACAGAGGGAAGGTTGTATGGCTTGTCTCTACATTACTAGAATCGTTGCCACACGAGTCGTCACACCAGAACCATCAAATGTCGAACAACGTTTCTCTGCATTGCAGTCAAGGCAATTGGACTCCTACATACACTGCTAGAAATGCATATTGCCCAACGCATCTTTTGCAGGGGTGTCAATGTTGTTTTACTTTCATCGATTCCCAGCTTCCTCTACGCCTGCGTCCAAACATCTGCGCCTCTATAATTTGACAAATACGTCAGCCTGCAGTGACAGAATTCTTCCAAGCGTTTGCAGACTTCAAGTTTCGATTTCCAATTTGAAACCACACCAATCACTTATGCTCCACAAATTCGAGGTTGCCTTTTGTCAACGTTGGTTTTTCGAATGCACCAATTTTCCTGCATTCACACACTCATAGACGACATATATATAATTACAGAGAGTAAATTCACTCACTCATCTCTTGTCTGTGGCTACACGGATTGATGTGCTCTTTTGTCTCTAATACCAAATGATGCAGGGATTATGCATAAAACAGATCCTTACACACAATAATAGAGTGTGTGTTCCTCTTGCATGAAATCCTCAACTTAATCTTCAATAAAGTCTACTTGGACTCAATTTAAATTACATATGAAGAGAGAGCCAAACAGTAAACAAAATAATTGCATAAAATACAATCAAAAATTTACAAATGCAAACCATTCCTTGGCCGAATATTACAATGGTTGGCATCTAGGCTCTCGCCCTTCACATGAACTCTCACACCATTTCTCTCTATCTCTCACTGTATTTCTCACTCTGTCCTCCATCCTCACACAATCCTCATATTTATACATAATTATGAATTAATTCCAATCCATGATTTCCTCCACACAAATCTCAACCAAACTCTAAAATAGATTTATCCCTTAATTGACTCAACTGAGTTCCATTTAAGGAATTCCTAATCCCTAAATTATCTACCCAACTCATATTCTCAATTAATTAAGAGAATATTTACAATAATCCTTACACTCAGATTATTCTCTCTTAATTTAAATAAAAATGAGCATAATAATTTATCAAATAATTAAAAAGACGTCACCCCCTATTTACACAATATTTTAATGAAAATCAAGCAGGATGCTCTTGCATCACATAATTACTGCTTGGGTGCTCCTAATTTTATTTTTATTCTCCCAAGACTCCCATGCACTAAGGCTAGATCATCGTAGCTCCCTCCCATGAATTAACATAATTATGCAGTGATATGCTAGGCCACGTAGAGCACCATTTGGTGGGTGATTTTCCACCCCATATTAAATTGATTCACAACATGTCAATGTGAGGATGTCGCCCCACCAAATGTGCACCCATCTTGAGGAACTTTGTCCATTTCTGTAATTTCTTTGCATATGTTTCTTAATGCGCCAATAAGAGGTCAGAGCCAATTTTTATCCAACATATTTGCTTTGTAGTGCACACCTTTGTTGGCCAATTTATCTACCATTTTATTTCGAGTCCTTTGAATATGTGATATAATAGGGGTTTCTATTGCTTGTAAGAGGACAGTTATTCTCATTAAGCCTCTCATTTGTCTTCAACTATCCAAGACCTTGGTGGGGATGGATTTTTTTTGCATTTTTTTATCATTAAAACTATAATTCTAGAATCCCCTTCAATTATCAAGTTTTGATAATTAAGACAATTGGTTATTATTAGTCCTCGCTTCATGGTTTAGAGTTCTGACACATTATTATTATCTTTGCCTAGATTTCTGAAATAAATGTGAATACTTTTCCCATGATCATCTCTAAACACCCCTCCAAAACTTGTAGGGCCAAGATTTCCGGTGTAGGCCACCTCAATGTTTAATTTTAAGAAGCCAATAGGAGGTGGTTTCCATTTATCAAGATTTGAGGGAATGAGTTGGGGTTGTGGAGCTTGAGAGTTTGTAAGGGATTGATTAAGCCCAAAGGTGTGAGAATGCTTAATTACTTGGAATTGTATTTGCAATCTTGTGCCGAGAAGGGGGTTGTGAGGATTGTTTCCATTAGCCTTCCTATTATGGAGTTTCAAATAGTTTCCAAATTTATTAATTGGTCTTTGAAAATTATTTTATTCTTTTCCCTCCATATTTCCTACATATTAAATCCTTGGAAGATTTTCCAAGCAGTTGATCTATGTGGATATTAGTGGCCACCCGCCTATTCCATTTGGGGCCCCACCATTGCTTCTTTCAGTTGTTCAGTTTCCTTAATTATAGCACAGTTTACAATTTTTAGCAATTTTTCAGGTCCTGAATTTCCATAGCTGTTTTGAGGCCCTAAACTGCTTTTTTTGGGCATCAAACCTTCGCTAATATGAGTCTGTTCCAAACTTGATATTCATTGTCAGCAGTTTTATTCCTTGAATAGATCTTTCTAACGATGTATCATGTGCGTCAAACAAAGATAGTATGACAAAGTTACGACCCCGGGAAATTGATGTACCAATTCACCCCAGCGGGGCCCATATTATGGTGTTTCATATCCTAGTGTATAAATTATAAAAACAATATGTATATCATGGATTCAATCTGATCTAACAATGTAGTAAACCTAGATACTGAATCACGTCTACATATCAATTGCGGAAATTTAAACACAATCGCCAATCACATGAAGCAAAGAAGAATCAATCAAACCACAACATAGATAATTTTCTGGGGAAAGATTACTGCTCAAAACCCCTCTATCTCTATTGTATAATGAACCAAGGAATCATGAAACAATAAAATGCATTCTTGCTCACAAGAATCTGCTGCACTCTCCTGACTGTCTCACACTGATGCAGGCAAAATTGGGCCAACACTTAGCAAATTCTCAGCCTGTCTTTAGCCTGCCTTGCTCACGCAATCCTTGATGAATTCAATCCTTATTCTTTATGAATTTCAACCTTCCTCAACTGCGCTGAGTATCATGGGCATCCGGTGGGGTTTTAACTGCATCTGGGCAACCTACTAATATCACAACTGATAGTCACACTTCACTTTAACATTTGTCTCAACTGGGTCTCCACTAGAACTAACATGCATGCAACTAATAATAGTAAATCATCAGTTGCATGGAATATCACTAATTGTGAATTAAATAATATTTAATTCACTTGATCTCTCGCTAGTGCAACAACAATTACAACTAGTTCAACTAACTTTAACTCACTTAACTGAGTTAACTTATTTCTCATGCATTAAACTCATGCACTTAACTACAACTTGAACTCTAAAACACATAGAATCACTCTGCATGCCTCACCAACTACCCTCAACTTGAAATTCATAAGCTAACTGAGTTTATCACACTCAGTTAACTATTACAAGTTATCATGAGATAAGATTACATTTTATTGTCCAATTTAATTAAGGGATAATTAAATTTGACACACATCCAATTTATTAAATAAACTTAATTTCACACTAATGTGTCACTAGGACCCATCACTACATTACCTCTGGTCCCACACTAGTGTAGGTGTTGTCATGTTTCTTTCGGATGCCAATTTCACTATTTCTTGTTGCAAACTTCAACACCTAGGGTTAGGTTTTTGGATGTTTAGGGTTTTCCATTATTTCTCAATAATATATAGGCCTTCAAGCCTCATTGTAACACAAAGTTCAGAGGCCTGTAGTGACCACATCTCTTCTCAGAGATAAGCTACCAGTGCCCTAGCTAGTTTATTTCCATTCTATCTGTAAAAAAAATTCAATTCTTTGATATTAATGAAATGACATGTTATTTCAGATGAATTTTTGTATTTATGGTTATAAGTGTATTATGCTGCATTCCTACATAAATATGGATCAGTGGTATCACAGCGGTTTTCTCTTTCTTGATCCTTCTTTGCATGTCCCCAACGAGGTCCGGGTATAAGGAGTTAGGGTTCGATCTAGTTGAACCTTTGCAAGATCAGCCTCGCAAACCCCGACGGCCGCCCATGGGGGATGAAAAGAAAGATGAGGGAGCGGGAGATCCTATCAAGATATTGCTCGAGGAGGCCCTCGAAAAGGAAAGGAATGTGATGATGGATAACTCTGCCCATATCCTTCAACGATTTCCCATTGGTAGCGCATCTGCATCCAAAATCCACTCTAGAGGCGCAACTCCTTTTAAGGTACAAGTAAATTTTTACATTCCCATATTTTAGGGCCAAATATATGCAGACGTCGTAGATAGATGGTCAAATCTATTAGAAGGATATTTCTCAGTTCATAAATTTTTCGACCAATAGAAGATTATTTTTGCACTCCTCAAAGCTACCCTACATGTCAAGGATTGGTCGGAACCTACTGTGAGAAAAAGGATGAGGGGGAACCCTCTCTGTTCTCGTTCGTACCCACTTGGAATTCTTTCTGAGACACCATCAAGGAACAATATTATCCCATGGGGAGCTATGAGGACAAGTACATACAATGGACTACGTTGCGGCAGCAAAGGGATCAAGATGTGCATGAGCTGATGAATTTGTTCCATACCCTGCGCACAAAGTTGGGTATCAAAGGTTCAGAGAAAAATTTGGTCCTGAAGTACCGCAGTTGACTGCATAGATATATTCAGGAGGAAATAGAGTTCCTCAACATGTCCTCGCTTGGTACAACATATTGGTATGCTGCCAAGATTGAGCAGAAATTCAAACAGAAGAAGCGAGACTTTGGATTTGTGAATCAAAAGCAAGGGAAAGGTGCCCCCAAACCACAGAACAAAGGACAAAGCCAATGCATGGTGGCCCAAGATAACCTACCGAAGCCACAAGCAAAGAACAACACCATGAAGCCGAAGAAGGACATGGGAAAGTGGTGTGAGTTCCATAAGAGCTCCACTAACAACACAAGTGAGTGTCGGGCCAAGCAGCACTAGTGGCTGAGATGAGGGCTTCTGAATCAAATGCATGCTCTGACTCTAAATAAGAACCCAACAAGGGGAATGACACAGGGCATCATATTATTGATGTGGATCCCAATGCCACCGTTGCTACTGCAAAGATCCAGAAGGAGGAACCGAAAGATCCAAAGGAGGAGGAGCGTCTCTTCCACTCCCAGATGTGGGTAAAGGGTTCCCCGCTACAATTCATTGTCGATGGTGGGAACCAAAAGAACCTCATTTCAGTAGAGGTCATGAAGCGTTTGGGCTTTCCAACCACAACACACCCACAAACATACAACATCGGGTGGCTTCACCAAGGACAAGATCTTCGCATCAGCGAGAAGTGTCGTCTTCCCTACAACATCAAGCCCTTCACAAATGAGGTATTATGTGACATTGCTCCTCTTGATGTTTGTGATGTATTATTAGGCCAACCATACTTGTGGAAACGACATGCTGTGTATGAGTCCCAACCTCGCGCTATTATTGTTACTTTGGGAAATAAGTTGTACAAGATACCAAAGGTACCACCGGCTGCGGCTATCTCTTTAGTTACTGCAAAACAATGTAGTAAGCTCATTTACAAAACTGTGAACTTTGTTTTCTTGATGATCCTCCCCCAGGGCAAGAAGAAGACTGTGGCTACGACCTCCAGACAAGGCTCCTCTGCACGACAACAAAAAATGGACAAGGTTGTGGAGGAGTACGGGGACATCTTCACCTCACCCACAGGGGTGTCTCTGCACTGTCAGGTCAAGCACCCCATCGATCTGACCCCCAGGTGCACCGCTGTCCAATGGACCGATCTATCGACGCTCTGTTATGGATAATGATGAAATCAAGAGGCAGATTTAGGAGTTTCTATAGAAAGGTCACATCTGGTAGAGTTCATCGCCCTGTGCAATCCTGATCACGTTGGTGTAGAAGAAGGATGGGACTTGGAGACTCTGTATAGACTATCGAGCGTTGAACAAGATCACTGTCCAGAATAGGTACCCAATCCCACAGATTGATGACCTTCTGGTTCAACTCAAAGGGGCAAAATATTTCAGCAAGGTCGACTTAAAGTTCGGGTATCACCAGGTACCAATCAAACCCTCTGATGTGTGGAATATTGCCTTCAAAGCCAAGGAGGGCCTCTCCAAATGGTTGTTCATGCCTTTAGGGTGGACAAATGCTCTCGCAAAATTCATGAGGCTGATGGACGACATCTTGCGGCCATTCACCAACTCATTTGTAGTAATGTACTTGGGTGACATCCTAATCTTCAGCCATACTTGGGAAGAGCACCTCCACCACATCCGATAAGTCCTCCAAATATTGCGGCAACACAAGTTGTGTACCAATTTGGAGAAGTGAACTTTTGGCATGACCCAGGTTCAACATCTGGGATATATTATTGATGCACCTGTGGATCCAACCAAGATCCAAGTAATTCAAGATTGGTTGGCCCCATCCACTCTAACAAAGCTTCGTAGCTTTCTGGGTCTTGCTAATTTCGACTGCAGGTTCGTGTTTGGATTCTCTCATATCACTTGGCCCTTAAGTCAAGTCACCAAGGGAGGAGCGAAAGAAATTTTCTTTTGGTCGAAATCTCAACAAAGGGCATTCGTAGAATTGAAACATTGCCTTTTCTCTGCCCCAGTGCTCACATTACCAGACTTGCAACAACCATTTGAGATTGAGACAGATGCCTCTAAATATGCTATTGGGGCAGTTCTTACTCAACAGGGGCATCCAGTGACATATCACAGTGAGACACTATCTGACATAGTCTGCAAGTATCCCACTTATGACAAAGAAATTTACTCCATTGTGCAGGCATGCTTCCAATTGAAGCATTACATTTTGGGGAAGGAAACAGCCATCCAAATAGACCACCGACCCCTGCAGTTCATATAGACAGAAGGGAAGCTACAAAACGATCACCATCAGAAGTTGTCCACATATCCACAAAAATTTCATTTGAACATCAAGTATGAGAAGGGCAGCACCAATCATGTTGCAAACTGCCTCAGCTGACCACTGATCGTGGCGTGAACCACCATTCTCAACTCTTGTGGGAATGAGACTTTTGATTGGTCGCTTCTCTATAAGAGCGATCCAGAATTTTGCCACACATACAAGACACTCTTTGAGGGTACGCAAGTTCCAAATTTTCACCTCCAGGAAGCACTGCTATGTAACATGGGACATCTTTGTGTTCCTTCAGGCGAGCATGCCAAGATGATTATGGAAGCACACTACAGTCGATTTTTTGGGAATTTCTGGGTCGAGAAAATAGTGGCAATACTGCAGAAGTATTTCTGTTGGCCGAACCTTCGACAAGATGTTGGGAAGTACATCAAATCCTCCACTGCTTGCACCATTTCCAAACCGACCATCAAGAAGCAAGGCCTCTATACTCTGCTACCTACCCCTAGTCGACCTTGGGAATTCATCTCCATGGATTACACGTCGGGCCTTCCTTCTACTAAGCATGGAAACGACTATGTTTTCTTTGTCGTCAACAGATTCTCGAAGATGGCCATTATGTTGGCCTGCAAGAAGAATATCACAATAGAAGCCGCAACTAAACTCTTCTTTGAACAAGTGTGGGTGCACTTTGGGATCCCACAGTCTATCATCTCAGATCGGGATAGCAGTTTCCTCAGCACATTTTGGTCCAACCTCTGGTCAATGTTGGACACCAAGCTCACCAAGTCCACAACTTTCCATCCCCAAACTAATGGCCAGACAGAGATCATCAACAGGATGATTGTACACATTATGCGCATGTACAATTCAAAGTATCCACGCACATGGGATGAGATCCTTCCCTATGTACAACACAGCTATAATCAAGCTCTCCACAGCTCAACTGACCACAGCCCCTTTCAATTGGGCCTGGGGTTCCTGCCACTATGTCCCATTGACGTAGTCATGCCAATTGTGGTTACTCAGGCTCATTCGACTCATGTCCAGTCTGAAGCTGACAAAGCAAACAACTTCGTTAAGCACATTCAGCACATCCGCCATCAGGTTCATGACATATTGGACAAATCCAATGCTAAGTACAATCAACGACGTGATAAACATCAGGTGTCACACAACTTCCAGGTGGGCGACAAAGTGTGGCTACATTTGTAGAAGGAGCGCCTCACTGGACCCCACTGCAAGCTTCACCCACTCTGATATGGGCTTTACACCATCACCAAGGCTATACATAACAATTCCTTTAAACTCAGTATTCCACCATTCCTTGGTCTACAGCCAATATTCAATGTGGACCGCCTTCAGCCCTACTTCCCACCTCTACTGGACAGCTCTAACATTGTAGAACAACTCACACCAATAGAGTTAAACCCAAACTACATGGAAAATGCTACCACAGATTATATCATGGACATGCAAATCAAGAACACTCACCAATAGAAGATCCAACTGTATCAGGTTTTCAAAGCTGGCCAACTCCTGCACCAAGGCAAGTGGTTCACCAAGGACCAAGTTCAACTGAAGTTTCCTCATCTCATGGAGGAACTCAACGCAATGGGGATTAATTCTCCCTAAGGGGGGAGGAATGATTCAGGTGGATATTGGTGGCCACCCACCTATTCCACTTAGGGTCCCACCATTGTTTCTTTTATTTTTTCAGTTTCCTTAATTATAGCACAGTTTACTATTTTTAGCAGTTTTTCGGGTCCTCAACTTTCATAGCCCTTTTGAAGCCCTAAACGACGATTTTTGGGCATCAAAACTCCGACGAATATGAGTCTAATCTAGAATTTATATATTCTATACTTGATATTCATTGTTAGTAGTTGTAGTACTAGGATATATCTTTCTAATTATGTATCATGTGCGTCAAATGGAGATAGTATGGAAAAGTTACGACCCCGGGAAATTGATGTACCAATTTACCCCATTGGGGCCCATATTCTAGTGTTTCATCTCCTAGTGTATAAAATATACAAATAATATGTATATCATGGATTCAATCTGATCTAAAAATGTAATAAAGCTAGATATTGAATCACTTCTACAAATCAATTGCGAAAATTTAAACACAATCGCCAGTCACATGAAGCAAAGAAGAATCAATCAAACCACAACATAGATAATTTCCCGGGGAAATATTACTGCTCAAAACACCTCTATCGCTATTGTATAATGAACCAAGGAATCATGAAACAATGTTGGAAATGTTTTCATTGATGGAAAAGGAAGTGGCACAGAAGGAGCATCTGAACAGCAACAAGGCAAAGAGAGAAGCAAAGAGACCAGCAGAAAGAGCAAAGAAGCAAAGAGGAAGCAAGGCAGATAAGGAACTAAGGCAGCAGACAATGCAGAAACAGAGTAGGAGAAAAAGGCCATCGAATAAAAAAATATAAGTGAATGGTAATCTGTGATAAGTAAGAAATCCATTGAAGGAATTAATGGTTGAAGAGATATGATGAATGTAGCGAAGATTACAATTACGATGGACCATAGTACAGTGATCAGCTTGCGGAATCAAGAACCTGAGTGTGCAGTTAGAAGTGGAACTGTGACAAGATAGAACTCTGAACATGCAATGGAAGGTTGATACAGTATATATATCATAGCAGCATTGAAGACAGAGTGACATTGTGTTGTGTTGAGGTCGGAAGGCAGCAACCAGTGTAAATAATGTATGTTAAAAGACTCAAACGAAATTGTGAACAAAGCGTTAAACTTAGCAATGGAACTGTAATAAAAGGAAAAACATTAAAGCGCAACTTAATTATAATAATACATTGAAGAGTGGGCAGAACCTTGCGTGAAGAGCGGAACCGTGACCGAGTGAATAGTGAAGGCAGTTTATGGTTTTCATCGCACCGCTTTCGACAGGCAAGCGGTATTTCCTAGTTGGGGAGCGATTCCATAGAGTGCTCGACACGCGTCCCTGTACGACTCCACAAAACCGCTTGTCACTGCGCGCCATCACGCGTTATAGTTCAACCCAGGATGCCCAGCGGTATCATTGAGCGTCGTTGATCTGGGAAGGGGTCATCGGATGGTTATCATTTGTTGAAGGTGCGCAAATTTTAACATAGGTACGGCAGGCCATCGCACGTTAACGTTCGGCATCGGAGGTCGAGCGATATGCATATACGCCGTTGATCTGGAAGCTTGCTAATCTAACGGTGATCGGACACTGGACTTGCGCAAAATTTACTTATGGTACCGTGCGCGTATTTGATTGGCTATTGACTATATTTGTGGGCCCAGGGTCAAAGGTTTATCATATTGTTTGAAAGCGTTAAAATGTGAAAGGTTGACCTTAATCCTAAAGTTAAGTTCAAAAGTATTAAATTAATTATTTAATTACCAAGATCAATGGAACAGTGTGAGTTATGGAGACCCCGTTGGATTATCTATTTTGACCTCGTCCACGAATACCATTAGTAGTTGAATGGTTTTAACCCAAGGTTTTAATAAAGGTGAAAACTATATAAGGTGATGAGAATTATGAAGAACAGTGTGCATGCGAAAGGGTTGATAATAAACGAATCTCTTTTAGAGATATCTGTATGAAGAAACTCTGATATAGCTGAATCTATGATGCACCTGTGAATATGATGATCAAGATCTCTAGATCAGATGATGATTAATTCCTGGTTTAATCGACTGACGAAATCATGAAGAACGTATGAATGAGCAAGGGTTGTGAATGAATACTTCACCCTGAAGTATATATGTATGGAATGGGTAACAGATTGCTGAGAGATCTGAATTAAGGATGCACCTCTGAAGAAAATAAATAAATCTGGTGGCCTGCAAGGTATGTTGTGTGGAAGTGGATGAAACGTGGTCCGCAGTAGATCTGAGGGTCGAAGCCTTCAGTGAGGGGGTTGTAGCTCCCTTCCAGTGGTAGCTGGTAAACGAGAGCAGGGGGTAGTAGCTCCCTTCCAGGAGAGGCTGGTAAACGAGAGCAGGGGGTTTTAGCTCCCTTCCAGGAGAGGATGGTAAACGAGAGAAGGTTGCAGCCTTCTGCAGGTGGGTGCCTGCGTGCTGGTATGAGTCTGCGCCAGTACAAAATTGTAAGAAGTTTTCTTTATAATAATTATTGAAGACAGAGACGACAGCAGCGGTGGTTTTCTCCCGAATTGGGTTTCCACCTTAAATACTGGTGTTCATGTGTGTTGCTTATGTGTGATGGTTTATTCTGTTATTGTTGCACATGCTTACTGCTTACTAAACATCTGATGAATGAATGATGCAATGATCTAAGTTAAGAATTAAATGTATAATAAGATATCTGGACATATGCAAGTTTTCTTAAAGATATCTATAGTTATATGCGAGTTGGTTTCAGTAAAGTAACGTATGGGTTTAAGAGAAACAAAAAGTGAAAAGTTTTTCAGTCAGCTCAAAACATTGATTCACCCCCCCCCCTCCTCGTATTTTTCCCAACAATTGGTATCAGAGCAGGTCCTTCTGAAAAAGCTTAGCCGCTAGAAGGAAGATCAAGCAAGATGAGAAATCAAGATGGAACAGCATCTATCAGGCCTCCGCTCTTTAACGGAAATAATTTAATCTTCTGGAAAACAAGGATGAGATCCTATCTTCAGTCTCTGGGAGAATATGTATGGGAAATTGTTGAACAAGGATATCAATAACCAGCTGCAGTACCAACAGATCTGACGGAAAGAAAGAATTATGAAACAAATGCAAAGGCGGTCAATGCTCTATTGGGAAGTATAACTGAATCAGAATTTGTCAAAGTCATGCAGCTGAATACTGCAAAGGAAATATGGGACAAAATCATTCTGAGTTATGAAGGTGATGCAAAGTTAAAAAGTGCTAAACTCCAAACTCTCAGAATTCAATATGAGAATCTAAAAATGGATAATGAGGAGAGAATTTCCAATTTCTTCTTACGTCTTGATGATATTGTAAATCGTATGAGAAATCTGGGAGAAACAATAACCGAAACTACTTTGGTTGAGAAAGTCTTAAGATCACTAACGACAAAATTTGAGTCAAAATTTTATGCTCTTGAAGAAAAGCAGGATCTTCAAAATCTTACTGTGGTGCAACTTCATGGCATACTAACTGCATATGAAATGAGAAGAGGAGGACCATCTGAAGTCAAAGAAGCAGTCTTTAGAACTTCGACAAAAGGGAAGGAAGTACAAAAACCATAAGGATCAGGATATATCTCAGAAGAAGATGAGATAAACTTTGTAAAGAAACTTCAACTTGGCACAGGACGGTTCAGATGTAAGCTTCCTTTCAAATGTTTTGATTGTGGAAGAGTTGGTCATTATGCTGCTAAGTGTCCTCATAAATTAACACATAAAAAGGGGAAGGAAGTAGTAAGAAGGAATAAGAATCGTTATAGCACTAGAAAAAGTTACTATACTCATGAAGACAGTGATGGGCTATCTGATAGTGAGGAAGAATGTGAACAAGATCTTAGACTTCTCATGGCATTTGAAAAAGAATCTAGAGAATAAAAGGATACTTTTATGGATGCTCTAGAAGACAAATATTTTCTTGATGAAAACAATCAACTCAAAATTGGCCTAGAAGAGAGTAAAATAATCATAGAAACTCTGAAAAATCAGCTTGAAGAAAAGGAGAAACACAATGAGAAATTAGAATGTGAAGTAGTAAGTCTAAGAAAAGAACTTGAGAAAGTAAAGACTCTGAATCTTAGATTTTCTAAAGGATTTGAAACCTTAGATGAGATTATCAAGGTACAACGTTCTCCTCTTATAAAGACAGGTCTTGGATATATCAGAGAATCTTCTCAGGCTTCAGCACCAAATTATCTAAAGGCAGTTACAGCTAGTTTACAACATGCTGCCACTCAACAAGGGAATAAATAATCTTTACAGGTAAAGCATGATCATCTCAATTCAAAGAACACTAACAGGAATTTCTTTCAAAGAAACACCAATCAACAGGTAAATTCAAGTAGAAGATTTTATGATCGCAGAAATTTCTTCTTCAATGGACAATGTTTCTCATGTCACAATTTTGGTCATAAAGTTTTTCAATGTGTTGCATATAAAACCATCATGACAAGAGAAGCAAGAAAGAAAAGGATTGATATTGGAAAAAAGAAGAATACCTATAACAACTTTTCTCCTCTTCAAAATGAAGTTGAATGTGCTTATTGCAATAACTTTGGCCATGAAGAATTTGAATGCAGGAGCAAAGTTCAACCAAAAGAACATGTTCCTTCAAGCTCCAAAGTATGGAAAAAGAAGGAATTACAGGTTGAAAATTGTGGCATAGCGTTATTTGTAGAAGATGAAGAAAACCAATGGTACATTGATAGTGGATGCTCAAGACACATGACAGGTGACAAAAACAAACTTCTTGCATATAGTGCTCTAGAAAAGGAAAAGAATGTTACATTTGGAAATGATACTCCTATGGTCATTAAGGGAAAAGGGTATGTTTTTCTAAAAGAAAAGGTGAAAGCTAATGAAGTCATGTATGTGGATGGATTAAAGCATAACTTGTTAAGTGTAAGTCAAATGTGTGATCAAGGAACTGAAGTTGTCTTTAGTTCAAAAGAATGTGTGGTATGTGATCTTGATACAGGTAAAGCAATTATAAAAGGAAAAAGAACTCCAAGCAACCTGTATGTATTGAAGAACTGCAAAGAACAATGTTACTTGAGTAAATCTTCAGAAAATTGGCTATGGCATAGAAGGTTGGGGCATCTGAGCTTCTCTCAAATCAACAAATCAAGCAGACTTAAAGTTGTTTGTGATCTTCCCAATATTACTCTACCTGAAAATATCATATGCAAATCTTGCCAATTCGGTAAGCAAACTAGAGTACAATTTAATGCCAAGGAAGGATCATCAAGTAAGCCTCTTGAACTCATTCATACTGACATATGTGGACCTGTGAGGAAAAAGTCACCACGTGGTGAACAATACTATATCTTATTTATTGATGATTTCTCTAGAATGTGTTGGATTGGGTTGATTAAACACAAAGATGAAGTATTTGAGAAATTTCAGATCTTCAAAGCACTGGTTGAAAATGAATTAGATCTAAAAATCAAGTGTCTTAGATCTGATCGAGGAGGAGAATATACATCAGATGAATTCCTTGAATTTTGTGAACAACATGGCATAAAAAGACAGTTTTCTGTAGCTGGCACTCCACAAAAAAATGGCGTAGCAGAAAGAATGAATAGAATAGTTCAACAAATGGCTAGAGCTATGCTTGATGATTCCGGAACACCTGACACATTTTGGGGAGAAGCAGCACATACAGCAGTAAATATTCTTAACAAGGCACATGTTCGTGTAAATAGTGATAAAACTCCATATGAACTCTGGTATGGTAATCGTCCTACTATAAAGCATTTTAGAATTTTTGGAAGCAAATGCTTTATCAAAAATAATGATGAAAAACTTGGCAAGTTTGAACCCAGAGCAGATGAAGGAATATTTCTTGGTTACTCCTCTAGGAGTAAAGCATATAAATGTTACAATAAAATACTTCGAAAAATTGTTGAATGTATTGATGTTGTTATTGATGAGTCTCCTGCAGCTCCAAAAGAAGAAAAACAAACAACAAATGAAGACGATGATGATGATATATATCCTTCTACATCAAATAGCAATGATACAAACAGTGAACCCAGTGAAGAACCCGAAGATGATTTGTCTGAAAAGGCTCCATCCAGATATGTTCAAAAGAATCATCCAAAATCTCAAATTTTGGGAGAAAAGGGATCAGGTGTACAAACAAGAAGGACTCTTGTGGGATCTTCTAGCAATCTGGCATTTATGTCCACTATTGAACCTCACAATTTCAGTCAAGCTAGCAAAGATGAATGTTGGATTCAAGCCATGAATGAAGAGCTTGATCAAATTGAAAAGAATCACACTTGGGAATTAGTACCAAGACCTCATGACAAAAATGTCATTGGAACTAAATGGATATTCAAAAACAAGTTAAATGAGAATAGGGATGTTATAAGAAATAAAGCTAGACTTATTTGCAAGGTGTATGCTCAACAAGAAGGTATAGACTTTGAAGAAACCTTTGCTCCTGTAGCCAGACTTGAAGCCATAAGAATGTTTCTTGCTTTTTCAAGCTTCCAACAAATCAAAGTTTATCAAATGGATGTTAAATCTGCTTTTCTCAATGGTGATCTAGAAGAAGAAGTTTATATAGAACAACCAGAAGAATTCATTTTGGGAAATGATGAAAAACTTGTTTGTAGACTTAAAAAGGCTCTATATGGTCTCAAACAAGCTCCAAGGGCATGGTACTACCGTCTTGACAAATATCTTCATCAACAAGGATTTTCAAAAGGGTCTGCTGATAGCAAATTATACACAAAAACTGAAAATGACAAACTATTGATTGTGGTTGTATATGTTGATGATATCATTTTTGGAAGTAATGAAGAGTCTATGAGTCAGAAATTTGCTTCTGATATGCAGCAAGAATTTGAAATGTCTTTACTTGGGGAACTAACATTCTTTCTTGGCTTGCAAGTGCAACAAGCAACATATGGCATATTCTTATCACAAGCAAAATACCTCAAGCAAATCCTGAAGAAGTATGGCATGGAAGATTGCAAACCTGTAAGTACACCAATGATAACCGGATGTAATCTCAGTTCTAATGATGATTCCCCCACGGTGAATCAACCAGAATACAGATCTATGATAGGAAGTCTACTTTATCTCACTGGGACAAGACCAGACATCATGCATGTAGTTGGGATTGCTGGACGATTCCAAGCTAGTCCAAAAGAGTCTCATCTTCAGGCTGTAAAAATAATATTCAAATATCTACAAGGAACTCAAGACTTTGGACTATGGTATCCAAAGAATGCTGATCTTACTCTTCATGCATACACTGATGCAGATTGGGCTGGAAGTGTTGATGATCGGAAAAGCACTAGTGGTGGTGCATTATATATGGGGCCCCGGTTAGTATCTTGGTTCAGCAAGAAGCAAAGCTCTATTGCCTTATCTACAGCAGAAGCAGAATATGTGGCTGCAGCATCATGTTGCACTCAATTTCTCTGGATGATGCAAACCTTACAAGACTTTCAAATCAAATGTTCACCTCCTATCTCCATTATGAGTGACAATACAAGTGCCATCAATATCTCAAAGAATCTTGTTATGCATTCCAAGACCAAGCACATTCCCATCAAATATCCATCAAATATCACTTCTTACGTGAACAAGTGCTTGAACAAAAGGTGAAATTGGAGTATGTTCCCTCCAAAGAACAAGTTGCTGATATATTTACCAAACCTCTACCCAGGGAAGCGTTCGAATATCTCAGACAGAAACTGGGAGTAGTCTCTGCCATGCAGAGGATCAGGTCTACTTAAATATATAAGATTAAATTGGTTGTGAGGTGTTGTTAGGCATCTCTGATTGCACAAGCTAAGGGGGAGCATTGGTCACATGAAAAGGATGCATTGTTGGTCATATTATGTTTGAAGATGCAGCATGATCTTAGGGGGAGAATGGTACTGTCGGTTTAAAGGATCTTGATCAACTCTTTGCCATTGATGTCAAAGGGGGAGGAAAAGCCACGAAGGGCGTGTATAAGACAATCAGAGGAAGAGTATTGCCATCAATGCCAAAGGGGGAGATTGTTGGAAATGTTGTCATTGATGGCAAAGGAAGTGGCATAGAAGGAGCATTTGGCAACAAGGAAAAGAGAGAAGCGAAGAGACCAGCAGAAAGAGCAAAGAAGCAGAGAGGAAGCAAGGCAGATAAGGAACTAAGGCAGCAGACAATGCAGAAACAGAGTAGGAGAAAAAGGCCATCGAATAAAAAAATATAAGTGAATGGTAATCTGTGATAAGTAAGAAATCCATTGAAGGAATTAATGGTTGAAGAGATATGATGAATGTAGCGAAGATTACAATTACGATGGACCATAGTACAGTGATCAACTTGTGGAATCAAGAACCTGAGTGTGTAGTTAGAAGCGGAACTGTGACAAGATAGAACTCTGAACATGCAATGGAAGGTTGATATAGTATATATATCATAGCAGCATTGAAGACAGAGTGACATTGTGTTGTGTCGAGGTCGGAAGGCAGCAACCGGTGTAAAGAATGTATGTTAAAAGACTCAAACGAAATTGTGAGCAAATCGTTAAACTTAGCAATGGAACTGTAATAAAAGGCAAAACATTAAAGCGCAACTTAATTATAATAATACATTGAAGAGTGGGTGGAACCTTGCGTGAAGAGCGGAACTGTGACCGAGTGAACAGTGACGGGCAAGCGGTATTTCCTGGTTGGGGAGCGATTCTATAGAGTGCTCAACACGCGTCCCTGTACGACTCCACAAAACCGCTTGTCACCGTGCGCCATCGCGCGTTATAGTTTGACCCAGGATGCCCAGCGATATCGTTGAGCGTTGTTGATCTGGGAAGGGGTCATTGGACGGTTATCATTTGTTGAAGGTGCGCAAATTTTAACACAGGTACGGCGGGCCATCGCACGTTAACGTTCGGCCTCGGAGGTCGAGCGATATGCATATACGTCGTTGATCTGGAAGCTTGCTAATCTAACGATGATCGGATGCTGGACTTGCACGAAATTTACTTATGGTACCGTGGGCGTATTTGATTGGCTATTGACTATATTTGTGGGCTCGGGGTCAAAGTTTTATCATATTGTTTGAAAGCGTTAAAATGCGAAAGGTTAACCTTAATCCTAAAGTTAAGTTCAAAAGTATTAAATTAATTATTTAATTACCAAGATCAATGGAACAGTGTGAGTTATGGAGACCCCACTGGATTATCTATTTTGACCCCGTCCACGAATACCATTAGTAATTGAATGGTTTTAACCCAAGGTTTTCATAAAGGTGAAAACTATATAAGGTGATGAGAATTATGAAGAACAGTGTGCATGCGAAAGGGTTGATAATAAACGAATCTCTTTTAGAGATATATGTATGAAGAAACTCTGATATAGCTGAATCTATGATGCACCTGTGAATATGATGATCAAGATCTCTAGATCAGATGATTATTAATTCCTGGTTTAATCGATTGACGAAATCATGAAGAACGTATGCATGAGCAAGGGTTGTGAATGAATACTTCACCCTGAAGTATATCTGTATGGAATGGGTAACAGATTGCTGAGAGATCTGAATTAAGGATGCATCTCTGAAAAAAATAAATAAATCTGGTGGCCTGCAAGGTATGTTGTGTGGAAGTGGATGAAACGTGGTCCGCAGTAGATCTGAGGGTCGAAGCCTTCAGTGAGGGGGTTGTAGCTCCCTTCCAGTGGTAGCTGGTAAACGGGAGCAGGGGGTAGTAGCTCCCTTCCAGGAGAGGTCAGAAAGAAGGTGGGGTTGTAGCTCTCCAGGAGAGGTCGGCAACGAGAAAGAGAAGGTTGCAGCCTTCTGCAGGTGGGTGCCTGCGTGCTGGTATGAGTCTGCGCCAGTACAAAATTGTAAGAAGTTTTCTTTATAATAAATATTGAAGACAGAGACGACAACAACGGTGGTTTTCTCCCGAATTGGGTTTCCACCTTAAATACTGGTGTTCATGTGTGTTTCTTATGTGTGATGTTTTATTCTATTATTGTTGTACATGCTTACTGCTTACTAAACATCTGATGAATGAATGATGCAATGATCTAAGTTAAGAATTAAATGTATAATAAGATCTTTGGACATATGCAAGTTTTCTTAAAGATATCTACAGTTATAAGTGAGTTGGTTTCAGTAAAGTAACGTATGGGTTTAAGAGAAACAAAAAGTGAAAAGTTTTTCAGTCAACTCAAAATACTGATTCACCCCCCCCCCCCCCCTCTCAGTATTTTTCCCAACAAACAATGCAATGCATTCTTGCTCACAAGAATATGTTGCACTCTCCTGATTGTCACACACTGATCTAGACAAAATTGGGCCAACACTTAGCCAATTCTCAGCCTCTCTTTAGCCTGCCTTCCTCATGCAATACCTGATGAATGCAATCCCTATTCTTTATGAATTTTAGCCTTTCTCAACTGCACTGAGTATCATGGGCATCATGTGGTGTTTTAACTGCATCTGGGCAACCTGCTAATATCACAACTGATAGTCACACTTCCCTTTAACCTTTGTCTCAACTTGGTCTCCACTAGAACTGACATGCATGCAACTAATAATATTAAATCATCAGTTGCATGGCAGATCACTGATTGTGAATTAAATAATATTTAATTCACTTGATCTCTCACTAGTGCAACAACAATTACAATTATTTCAACTCACTTTAACTCACTTAACTGAGTTAAATGATTTCTCATGCATTAAACTCATGCACTTAACTACATCTTGAACTCTGAAACACATAGAATCACTCTGCATTCCTCACCAACTACCCTCAACTTGAAATTCATGAGCTAACTGAGTTTATAACCCTCAGTTAACTATTACAAGTGATCATGAGATAATATTACATTTTATTGTCCAATTTAATTAAGGGATAATTAAATTTGACACACATCCAATTTATTAAATAAATTGAATTTCACACTAATGTATCTCTAAGACCCATCACCACACGACCTGTCGTCCCACACTAGTGTAGGTAATGTCATGTTGCTTCCTGATGCCAATTTCACTGTTTCTTGTTTCAAACTTCAACACTCCCTCTCAGCAAGAAAGGAATGTCCTTGCATTCGCACATGCACCTCTTTCATGTGACATGCAACTCTTGCATGCGACATGCGACTCTTGCATGCAACACTTCTCTAGTGTTTCTCGCACATGCAACTCTTGCATGCAACACTTCGCCAGTGTTTCTCTCACATGCAACTTTTGCATGCACATTTCTGAAACTGAATAGCCTCCAAACAACTGATTCAGTATAATGCATCTGTCATCAGAGTATTTTGACTGCTGGTACCTACTACACATGTCTACTGGACTCTTCGCGTTGTTGACATCTGCATCCATGCACTCTGCACTGCTGCCAACTCTGATGTGTGCTCCAGTATCCGACACCTGTCACTCTGATTTCTATCCTCCTGACATCTGACTACATCAATCTAACTGATCCTGCTACTACTGTACTGTGGGCTCCACGTAGCCAGGTTTGATCCATGAGACACACCATCTCTGCATGAGTGGACTCTTCCACTTGGTCTCCTCTTTGCTTCTCCAATTGTGGCTCCTCCACAACCTTCTGAGACTGCTTCTGAGGCTGCATAATTTCTCCCTCTCAACCACCAAGGCACTATCCTCTACTTTTCTCCTCAAATATTTGCATGCATCCTTTAAAATAGTTGATTTTAAATCGACGATATCTCCCTCATCCGAGCTCCAATTCGACCGATTGTTTTTTTCAATATGGGTATTTTTTCGCAAGGAATCCAAATATGCTATTTGTTTTTGAAAATTTTGCACCAAAACTTTCAGTTATTCTCTACAAACTCGTGCACCCAAATAATTCCTGCTCTCATACCATGTAGAAATTATACAAACAATATGTATATCATGGATTCAATCTGATCTAAAAATGTACTAAAGCTAGATACTGAATCACTTCTACAAATCAATTGCGAAAATTTGAACACAGTCGCCAATCACATGAAGCAAAGAAGAATCAATCAAACCACAATACAGATAATTTCCTGAGGAAATATTACTGCTCAAAACCCCTCTATCTCTATTGTATAATGAACCAAGTAACCATGAAACAATGCAATGCATTCTTTCTCACAAGAATCTGTTGCACTCTCCTGATTATCTCACACTGATCCAGACAAAATTGGGCCAACACTTAGCGAATTCTCATCCTGTCTTCAGCCTTCCTTGCTCACGCAATCCCTAATGAATGCAATCCCTATTCTTTAGGAATTTCAACCTTCCTCAACTGCGCTGAGTATCATGGGAATCCTGTGGTGTTTTAACTGCATCTGGGCAGCCTGCTAATATCGCAACTGATAGTCACACTTCCCTTTAACTTTTGTCTCAATTGGGTCTCCACTGGAACTGACATGCATGCATCTAATAATAGTAAATCATCCATTGCATGGAAAATCACTGATTGTGAATTAAATAATATTTAATTCACTTGATCTCTCACTAGTGCAACAACAATTACAACTAGTTCAACTCACTTTAACTCACTTAACTGAGTGAACTAATTTCTCATGCATTAAACTCATGCACTTAACTACAACTTGAACTCTAAAACACATAGAATCACTCTGCATGCCTCACTAACTACCCTCAACTCGAAATTCATGATCTAACTGAGTTTATCACACTCAGTTAACTATTACAAGTTATCATGAGATAAGATTACATTTTATTTTCCAATTTAATTAAGGGATAATTAAATTTGACACACATCTAATTTAATAAATAAATTGAATTTCACACTAATGTATCACTAGGACCCATCACTACACGACCTGTGGTCCCACACTAGTGTAGGTGTTGTCATGTTGCTTCCAGATGCCAATTTCATTATTTCTTGTTGCAAACTTCAACACCTAGGGTTAGGTTTTTGGATGTTTAGGGTTTTCCATTATTTCTCAATAATATATAGGCTTTCGAGCCTCATTGTAACACAGAGTTCAGAGGCCTGTAACGACCACATATCTTCTCAAAGATAAGCTACCAACACCATAGCTAGTTTATTTCCATTCTGTCTGTAAACAAATTTTATTTCTTTTATATTAATGAAATGAATTGTTATTTCCTATGCATTTTTGTATTTATGGTTATAAGTGTATTCTGTTGCATTCCTACATAAATCCAAATCAGTGGTATCAGAGTGGTTTTCTCTTTCTTGATCCTTCTTTGCATGTCCCCAACGAGGTTGAGGTATAAGGAGTTAGGGCTTGATCTGGTTGAACCTTAGCAATATCAACCTCGAAAACCCCGACGGTCGCCCATGGGGAACGAAAATAAAGATGAGGGAGAAGGAGATCCTATAAAAATATTGCTCGAGGAGGCCCTAAAAAAAAAAAGGAATGTGATGATGGATAAATTTTCCTAGATCCTTAAATGACTGCCCACTGGCAGCGCATCTGCATCCAACAGCCACTCTAGAGGTGCAACTCCTTTTAAGGTACAAGTAAACTTTGACATTCCCATATTTGAGGGCAAAATAGATGCAGAAGTTGTAGATAGATGGTTGAATCTATTAGAAGGATATTTCTCAGTTCATGACTTTTCCAACCTATAGATGATTATTTTTGCACTCCTCAAAGCTGCCCCACATGTCAATGACTGGTGGGAAACCTGCTGTGAGAAAAAGGACGAGGGAGAACCCTCTCTGTTCTCAGTCGTACCAACTTGGAAGTATTTATGAGACGCCATCAAGGAACAATATTATCTCATGGGGAGTTATGAGGACAAGTACATACAATGGACTACACTTTGTGGCAACAAAGGGATCAACATGTGCATGAGCTGACGAATCTTTTCCATACCCTACTCACAAAGTTGGGTATCAAAGGTTCAGAGAAACATTTGGTGCTGAAGTATCGCAGTTGTCTGCAAAGATACATTCAGGAGGAAATGGAGTTCCTCGACATCTCCTCACTTGGTACGAAATACTGGTATGCTACTAAGATTGAGAAAAAATTCAAACATAAGAAGAGAGACTTTGGATCTACGAATCAAAAGCAAGGGAAAGGTTCCCCAAAACCATAGAACAAAGGATAAAGCCAAGGCATGGCGGCCCAAGATAACCTACCGAAGCCGCAAGCAAAGAACAACACCACGAAGCCGAAGAAGGACATGGGAAAGTGATGTGAGTTAAATAAGAGCTCCACTCACAAAACAAGTGAATGTCAGGCCAAGCAGGTACTAGTGGCCAAGATGAGGGCTTCTGAATCAAATGCGTGCTCCGAATCTAAATGAGAACCTGACAAGGGGAATGACAAAGGGAAGCATATTATTGATGCGCAACCCAATGCAACCATTGCCACTCCAAAGATCCAGAAGGAGGAACCGGAGGATCCAGAGGAAGAGGAGCGTCTCTTCCCCTCCGAGATGTGGGTAAAGGGTTCCCTGCTAAAATTCATCTTCGACAGTGGGAGCCAAAAGAACCTCATTTCAGCAGAGGTCGTGAAGCATTTGGGCTTTCTGACCACAACACACCCACAGACGTACACCATCGGGTGGCTTCACCAAGGACGGGATCTCTGCGTCAATCAATAGTGTCGCCTTCCCTACGACATCAAGCCCTTCACGGATGAGGTATTATATGACATTGCTCTTCTTGATGTTTGTCTTGTATTATTATGCCAACCATACTTGTGGAAGCGACATGTTGTGTATGATTCCCGACCTCACGCTGTTATTGTTACTTTGGGAAATAAGTTGTACAGGATACCAGAGGTACCACAGGTTGCGGCTATCTCTTTGGTTACTGCAAAAGAATGTAGTAAGCTCATTTCCAAAACTAGAAAATTTGTTTTTCTGATGATATGCCCCCAAGGCAAGAAGAAGGTTGTGGCCTCGACCTCCAAACAAGGCTCCTCCACACGACAACAACAAATGGACAAGGCCATGGAGGAGTACGAGGACATCTTCACCTCACCCACAGGGGTGCCTCTGCACTGTCAGATCAAGCACCCCATCGAACTTACCTCGAGGTGCATCGCTACCCAATTGACCAATCTATCGACTCTCTTTTATGGAGAACGATGAATCAAGAGGCAGATTCAAGAGTTGTTACAAAAAGGTCACATTCGGCCAAGTTCAGCACCCTGTGGGAGCCTAATCGTGTTGGTGCAGCAGAATGATGGGACTTGGAGACTTTGCATTGACTATTGGGCGCTGAACAATATCACTGTTTGAAATAGGTACCCGATACCACGGATTGATGACCTTCTGGATCAACTCAAAGGGGAGAAATATTTCAGCAAGATCGACTTGAATTCCAGGTATCACCAGGTACCAATCGAACCCTACAATGTGTGGAAGACTGCCTTCAAAGCCAAGGAGGGCCTTTTCGAATGGCTGGTCATGCCTTTCAAGTTGATGAATGCTCCCACAAACTTCATGAGGATGATGGATGACATCTTTCAGCCATTCAACAACTCATTTGTAGTAGTGTAGTTGGATGACATCCTAATCTTCAGCCATACTTGGGAAGAGCACCTCCACCATATCCAATAGGTCCTCCAAACACTACCACAACACAAGTTGTGTGCCAATTTGGAGAAGTGCACTTTTAGCATGACCCAGGTTCTATATTTAGGAGATATTATTGATGAATAGGGGGAGCATGTGGATCCAATCAAGATCCAAGTAATTCGAGATTGGCAAGCCCCAACCACTCTAACAGAGCTTCGCAACTTTCTGGGTCTTGCTAATTTCTACCACAGGTTCGTGTTGGGATTCTCTCATGACACTTGGCCCTTGGGTCAAGTCACTAAGGTAGGAGCAAAAGAAAATTTATTTTGGTCGAAATCTCAATAGAAGGCGTTCGTAGAATTGAAACATTGCCTTTTCTCTACCCCAATGCTCACATAACCAGGCTTGCAACAACCGTTTGAGATCGAGACAGATGCCTCTGACTATGTTATTGGGGCAATTCTTACTCAACAAGGGCATCTAGTGGCATATCATAGTGAGACACTATCAAACACTATCCGCAAGTTTCCCACTTATGACAAAGAAATTTATTCCATTGTGCAGGCGTGCCGCCAATGGAAGCATTACATTTTGGGGAAGGGAACAGTCATCCAAATAGACCACCGATCCCTGCAGTTCATACAGACATAAGGGAATTTGCAGAACGATCACCATCAGAAGTGGTCCACATATCTACAACAATTTCATTTGAACATCAAGTATAAGAAGGGCAGCACCAATAATGTTGCAGATTGCCTCATCTGACCATTGATCGTGGCGCTAACAACCATTCTCAACTCTTGTGGGCACAAGACTTCTGATTGGTTGCTTCTCTACAAGAGTGATCTGGAATTTAGCCACACATACAAGACACTCTTGGAGGGTACGCAAGTTCCAAATTTTCACTTCCATGATGCACTCTTATGTCACCTGGGACACCTTTGTGTTCCTTCAAGCGAGCGTGCCAAGATGATTTTGGAAGTTCACTACAGTCGATTCGTTGGGCATTTCAGGGTCGAGAAAATAGTGGTAGTACTGCAGAAGTATTTCTATTGGTCGAAACTTCGAGAGGATGTTGGGAAGTACATCAGATCCTGCACTGCTTGCACCATTGCCAAACCGACCATAAAGAAGCAAGGCCTCTATACTCTGCTACCTACCCCTACTCGACCTTGGGAATGCATCGCCATGGATTACATGTCGGGCCTTCCTTCTACTAAGCATGGAAAATACTGTGTTTTCGTAGTCGTCAACAGATTCTCGAAGATGGCCATTATGTCAGCCTGCAAGAAGAATATCACAACACAAGCCACACCTAAAATCTTCTTTGAACGAGTGTGGGTGCACTTTTGGATCCCACAGTCTATCATCACAGATCGGGACAGCAGGTTCCTCAGCACATTTTGGTATAGCCTCTGGTCAATGTTGGACATCAAGCTCACCAACTCCACAGCTTTCCATCCCCAAATTGATGGCCAAACAGAGGTCGTCAACAGGATGATTGTACACATTCTGCGCATGTACGATGAAAGCATCCACACATGGGATAAGAGCCTTCCCTATGTACAACACAGTTATAATCGGGCTCTCCACAGCTCAACTGGCCACAACCCCTTGCATGTGGGCCTAGGGTTCCAGCCACTATGTCCCATTGACGTAGCCATGATAGTTGTGGCTACTCAGGCCGATTCGGCTCATGTTTAGTCTAAAGCTGACAAAGTGAAAAACTTCATTAAGCACATTTAACACATCCGCCAGTAGGTTCATGACATATTGGACAAAGCCAATGCTAAGTACAATAAATGACATGATCAATATCAAGTGTCACACAACTTCCAGGTGGGTGACAAAGTGTGGCTACATTTGCAGAAGCAGCACCTCACTGGACCCCACCGCAAGCTTCGTCCGCTCCGATATGGACCACACACCATCACCAAGGTTGTAGGTAACAATGCCTTTGCACTCAGTATTCCACCATTCCTTGGTTTCCACCCAATATTTAATGTGGACTGCCTTCAGCCCTACTTCCCACCTCTACTGGACACCTCTGACATTGCAAAAAAACTCACACCAACAGAGTTAAACCCAGACTGCATGGAACATGCCACCACAGTTTGTATCATGTACATGCAAATCAAGAACACTTGCCAGTAGAAGATCCAACTGTATCGGGTTGTCAAAGCTGACCAACTCCTGCACCAAGGCAAGTGCTTCGCCAGGGACCAAGTTCAACTGAAGTTTCCTCATCTCATAGAGGAACTCAACGCAATGGGGACTATTGCTTTCTAAAGGGGGAGAAATGATCTAGGTGGATATTGGTGGCCACCTATCTATTCCACTTAGGGCCCCACCATTATTTCTTTCATTTTTTCAGTTTCCTTAATTATAGCACAGTTTACTATTTTTAGTAGTTTTTCGAGTCCTGAACTTCCAGAGTCGTTTTGAGGCCCTAAACGACGTTTTTTGGGCATAAAACCTCCAACTAATTTGAGTTCGTTCTGGACTTGATATTTCTTTTTAGCAATTTTACTCCTCGGATAGATCTTTCTAACGATGTATCATGTGCGTCAAACGAAGATAGTATGCCAAAGTTACGACCCTGGAAATTGATGTACCAATTTACCCCAATGGGGCCTATATTCTGGTGTTTCATCTCCTAATACATAAATTATACAAACAATATGTATATCATGGGTTCAATCTGATCTAACAATGTACTAAATCTAGATATTGAATCACTTCTACAAATCAATTACGGAAATTTAAACACAATCACCAATCACATGAAGCAAAGAAAAATCAATCAAACCAGACCATAGGTAATTTCCCTCGGAAATCTTACTTTTCAAAACCCCTCTATATCTTTTGTATAATGAACCAAGGAATCATGAAACAATACAATGCATTCTTGCTCACAAGAATCTGTTGCACTCTCCTGACTGTCTCACACTGATCCAGACAAAATCAAGCCAACACTCACGCAATCCCTCTTCTTTAGGAATTTCAAACTTTCTCAACTACGCTGAGTATCATGGGCATCATGTGGTGCTTTAACTGCATCTGGGCAGCCTGCTAATATCACAACTGATAGTCAGACTTCCATTTAACCTTTGTCTCAACTAGTTCTTCACTGGAACTGACATGCATGCAGCTAATAATTGCTCCCTCTCAACCATCAAGGCATTATCCTATGCTTTTCTCCTCAAAGCCTTTCATGCATCTTTTACCTCAAGTGCATGCAGGTTCTTGACTCGCGCACATTTTAATTGTCCTGTCGTTGCAAAATTTTCTAAAAAAAGAGGCTAATTTTAAATCGACGATATCTCCCTAATTCGACCTTTGATTTGACTGATTTTTTTTTCAGTTTAGGTATTTTTTCGCAAGGAATCCAATATGGTATTTTTTGGAAAATTTTGCATAAAAAAATTCATATATTCTCTGCAAACTTGTGCACCCAAATAATTCTTGCTCTCATACCATGTAGAAATTATACAAACAATATGTATATCATGGATTCAATCCGATCTAACAATGTACTAAAGCTAGATACTGAATCACTTCTACAAATCAATTGCGTAAATTTAAACGCAATCACCAATCACATGAAGCAAATAAGAATCAATCAAACCACAACACAGATCATTTCCCGTGGAAAGCTTACTACTCAAAACCCCTTAATATCTATTGTATAATGATCCAAGGAATCATGAAACAATACAATGCATTCTTGCTCACAAGAATATGGTGCACTCTCCTGACTGTCTCATACTGATCTAGACAAAATTGGGCTAACACTTAGCCAATTCTCAGCCTGTCTTCAGCCTTCCTTTCTCATGCAATCCTTGATGAATGCAATCCCTATTCTTTAGGAATTTCAACCTTCCTCAACTGCGTTGAGTACCATGGGCATCCTGTGGTGTTTTAACTGCATCTGGGCAGCCTGCTAATATCACAACTGATAGTCACACTTCCCTTTAACCTTTGTCTCAATTGGGTCTCCACTAGAACTAACATGCATGCAACTAATAATAGTAAATCATCAGTTGCATGGCAAATCACTAATTTTGAATTAAATAATATTTAATTCACTTGATCTCTCACTAGTGCAACAACAATTACAACTAGTTCAACTGACTTTAACTCACTTAACTGAGTTAACTGATTTCTCATGCATTAAACTCATGCACTTAACTGAAACTTGAACTCTAAAACGCATAGGATCACTCTGCATGCCTCACCAACTACCCTCAACTCGAAATTCATGAGCTAACTGAGTTTATCACACTCAATTAACTATTACAAGTGATCATGAGATAATATTACATTTTATTGTCCAATTTAATTAAGGGATAATTAAATTTGACACACATCCAATTTATTAAATAAATTGAATTTCACACTAATGTATCGCTAGGACCCATCACTACATGACCTGTGGTCCCACACTAGTGTAGGTGTTTTCATGTTGCTTCCAGATGCCAATTTCATTGTTTCTTGTTGTAAACTTCAACACTTAGGGTTAGGTTTTTGGGTGTTTATGGTTTTCCATTTTTTCTAAATAAAATATAGGCCTTCGATCCTCATTGTAACATAGATTTTAGAGGCTTGTAGCAACCACATATCTTCTCAAAGATAAGCTACCAGTGCCCTAGCTATTTTATTTCCATTCTCTCTGTAAACAAATTTCAGTTCTTTGATATTAATGAAATGAAGTGTTATTTCCGATGCATTTTTGTATTTATGGTTATAAGTGTATTCTGGTGTGTTCCTACATAAATCTGTATCAATGGTATTAGAGCGGTTTTCTCTTTCTCGATCCTTCTTTTCATGTCCCCAACAAGGTCAGCGTATAAGGGGTTAAGGCTCAATCTGGTTGAACCTTTGCAAGATCAGCCTCGCAAACCCTGATGAACGCCCATGGGGGACGAAACGAAATATGAGGGAGCAGGAGATCATATCAAAACAATACTCAAGGAGGCCCTCGAAAAAGAAAGGAACGCGATGATGGATAACTTTTCCCAGATCCTTCAACGACTACCCACTGGCAGCGCATCTACATCCAACAACCACTCTAGAGGTGCACCTCCTTTTAAGGTACAAGTAAACTTTTTCATTCCCATATTTGAGGACCAAATAGATGCAGACGCTGTAGATAAATGGTTGAATCTATTAGAAGGATATTTCTCAGTTCATGAATTTTCCAACCGATAGAAGATTATTTTTTCACTCCTCAAAGCTACCCTGCATGTCAAGGATTGGTGGGAAACCTACTGTGAGAAAAAGGACGAGGGGGAACCCTCTTTGTTCTCAGCCGTACCCACTTGAAATTATTTCCGAGACCCCATCAAGGAACAATATTATCCCATGGGGAGCTATCAGGACAAGTACATACAATGGACTATGTTGCGTGTAGAAATTTGTTAATACTGATAGTATTACTGGACTCTCCTGATCTAAAAAATTAATCTTATGTTAAATATAGAATTCTTCCACTTAATTCTTTTCATAAATTAAATCGCCAATTGCAAAACACAGATGAAGCAAAATCAATTGCACATAAACACAGTTGTTTAACGAGAAAGCTTAAATCTGAAAACCCCAACTATCATATATTATGTATATCAATGGATCATGTAATAATCTCATACAAAACTTAGTACATCAAGCTCTCAGTACAATCAACAATCATTACACACTGTCATGCGGAAATTTTCATATCTATGCACCAATTTCTTGCCTCCTGACAACCTTCCTCCACTGCGCAATCCTTGATGAAGAAGACCCCTGAATGAATTCGAATTGGCCTTGCCTTGATTGCGCAATCCTCATTGGAATCTCCAATGTGTGTCAGATGCATTGAATGCATCACTATAGTCACAACAGATAGTCCATCTCACCCTTTCACCTATCTCTCCACTGGGTCTCCACTGGAACTGACATGAAAGTAGTTAATTGTTGTATTTGTTCAATTGCAAGTGAGTCTCTAGTTATGAATTAATTAAATATTTAATTCACTAAACTCTCACTAGTGTGTCTTCAGTTAGAACTAAATACAACTAGCACAACTGAGTTTAACTCACTTAACTGAGTTAAATTGAATAACAACTCCCATAACAACTCTTCCAACTCTGCCGCAAATATGCCACTTCAGTTCTTATGAGTCCTCCATGCATGAGTCACCAACCACCCTAGGAATTGTGTAATTCCTTCAGCCCATTGATTTGCCAAATCTGTTCACTGAAATAAAGTGCTCCAAGAGAATAAGTTGATATTTATTGTCGGATTATTATTAAAGGCTAATAATAATCAACATGCATCTATTTTTAGATTGACGATCTATAAATAGACTTTGCCCAATATTCTGAAAATAGAATCTCATCTATTTTTCACATTTGACCAACCATCTACAAATAGCATCCTACAACTTATAGAATATTCTCACCATGTCTAAAAATAGACATACACCTGAAAATAGCCTGCGGGCCCCACTTAGTGAAGGTGCTTAATTTTCACTAAGCTCATCATCTTTTTGAATCTCAACACTGCAGCAGAAAAGAGATCAATATGTGCATGAGCTGACGAATCCATTCCATACCCTACTCACAAAGTTGGGTATCAGAGATTCAGAGAAACATTTGGTGCTGAAGTACCGCAATTGTCTGCACATATACATTCAGGAGGAAATGGAGTTCCTCGACATCTCCTCGCTTGGTACGACATACCGGTAAGCTTCCAAGATTGAGCAGAAATTCAAATAGAAGAAGCGAGACTTTGGATATGTGAATAAAAACCAAGGGAAAGGTGCCCCCAAACCGCAGAACAAAGGACAAAGCCAAGGCATGGTGGCCCAAGATAACCTACTGAAGCCACAAGCAAAGAACAACACCATGAAGACGAAGAAGGACATGGGAAAGTGGTGTGAGTTCCATAAGAGCTCCACTCACAATACAAGTAAGTGTCGGGCCAAGCAGTCACTAGTGGCCGAGAGGAGGGCTTCTGAATCAAATGCATGCTCCGACTTTGAATCAGAACCCGAAAAGGGGAATGACAAAGGGAAGCATATTATTGATGTGGAGCCCAATGCCACCATTGCCACTATGAAGATCTAGAAGAAATAACTGGAAGGTCCAGAGGAGGAGGAGCGTATATTCCACTCCCAGATGTGGGTAAATGGTTCCTTACTATTGTTCATTGTCGACAGTGGGAGCCAAAAGAACCTCATTTCAGTAGAGTCATGAAGCGTTTGGGTTTTCCAACCACAGTACACCCACAGACGTACACCATCGAGTGGCTTCACTAAGGATGGGATCTTCATGTCAGCCAGCAGTGTCGCCTTCCCTACAGCATCAAGCCCTTCATTGATGAGGTATTATGTGACATTGCTCCTCTTGATGTTTGTGATGTATTATTAGGCCAACCATACTTGTGGAAGCGACATGTTGTGTATGAGTCCCGACCTCACGTTGTTATTGTTACTTTGGGCAATAAGTTTTACAGGATACCAAAGGTGCCACTGGCTGCGACTATCTCTTTGGTTATTACAAAACAATGTAGTAAGCTCATTTCCAAAACTAGGAAATTTGTTTTCCTGATGATCCACCCACAGGGAAAGAAGAAGACTATGGCCACGACCTCCAGAAAAGGCTCCTATGCTCGACAACAAAAAATGGACAAGGTCGTGGAGGAGTACGGGGACATCTTCACCTCACCCACAGGGTTGCCTCTACACTGTCAGGTCAAGCACCCCATCGATCTGACCCCTAGGTGCACCGCTACCCAATGGACTAATCTATCAGCGCTCTGTTATGGAGAACGATGAAATCAAGAGGTAGATTCAGGAGTTGCTACAGAAAGGTCACATCCGACAGAGTTCATCGCCCTGTGGGAGCCTAATCGCGTTGGTGTAGAAGAAGGATGGACTTGGAGAATCTGTATTAACTATCGGTTCGCTGGACAAGATCACTATCTGGAATAGGTACCTGATACTATGGATTGATGACCTTCTAGATCAATTCAAAGGGGCGAAATATTTCAGCAAGATCGACTTGAAGTCTGGGAATCACCAGGTACCAATTGAACCCTCCGATGTGTGGAAGAATGCCTTCAAAGCTAAGGAGGAACTTTTCGAATGGCTGGTCATGCCTTTCGGGTTGACGAATTCTCCTGCAACCTTCATGAGGCTGATGGACGACATCTTGCGGCCATTCACCAACTCATTTGTAGTAGTGTACTTGGATGACATCATAATCTTCAACCATACTTGGGAAGAGCAACTCCACCACATATGACAAGTCCTCCAAACACTGCGGCAACATAAGTTGTGTGCCAATTTGGAGAAGTGCACTTTTGGCATGACCCAGGTTCAGTATCTGGGAAATATTATTGATCAACGGGGGGTGCACCTGGATCTAGTGGATCCAACCAAGATCCAAGAAATTTGGTTTTGGTTGGACCCAACCACTTTAAAAGAGCTTTGCAGCTTTCTGGGTCTTGCTAACTTCTACCACAGGTTCATGTTGGGATTCTCTCATATCACTTGGCCCTTGATTCAAGTCACCAAGGGAGGAGAAAAAGAAAAATTCTTTTGGTTGGAATCTCAACAAAAGTTGTTCGTAGAATTGAAACATTGCCTCTGCTCTGCCCTAGTGCTCACATTACCAAACTTGCAGAAACCATTTAAGATTGAGACAGATGCCTCTGACTATGCTATTGGGGAATTTCTTACTCAACAAGGGCATCTAGTGGCATATCACAGTGAGACACTATCTAACACAATCCGCAAGTATCCCACTTATGACAAAGAAATGTATTCCATTGTGCAGGCGTGCCGCCAATGGAAGCATTACATTTTGGGGAAAGAAATGGTCATCCAAACAGACCACCGACCCCTGCAGTTCATACAGACAGAAGCGAAGCTACAAAACGATCACCATCAGAAGTGGTCCACATATATGCAAAAATTTCATTTGAACATCAAGTATAAGAAGGGCAACACCAATAATGTTGCAGTTTGCCTCTACCGACCACCGATCGTGGTGCTAACCACCGTTCTCAACTCTTGTGGGCACGAGACTTTTGATTGGCCTCTTCTCTACAAGAGCAATCCAGAATTTGGCCACACATACAAGACACTCTTTGAGGGTACACAAGTTCCAAATTATCACCTCCAGGATGCACTGTTATGTCACCTGAGACACCTTTATGTTCCTTCAAGCAAGCATGCCAAGATTATTTCGGAAGCACACTATAGTCGAGTCGTTGGGCATTTCAGGGTCGAGAAAACAGTGGCAATACTGCAGAATTATTTCTATTGGCCGAACCTTCGACATGATGTTGGGAAGTACATCAGATCCTGCACTGCTTGCGCCATTGCCAAACCAACCATCAAGAAGCAAGGCCTCTATACTCTGCTACCTACCCCTAGTCGACCTTGGGAGTCCATCTCCATACAAGACCACACATACAAGACACTCTTGGAGGGTACGCAAGTTCAAAATTTTCACCTCCAGGATGCACTGCTATGTCACCTGGGACACCTTTGTGTTCCTTCAAGCGAGCGTGCCAAGATGATTTCATAAGTTCACTACAGTTGATTCGTTGGGCATTTCAGTAATGTAGAAGTATTTCTTTTGGTCAATTCTTCAAGAGGATGTTGGGAAGTACATCAGATCCTGCACTACTTGCGCCATTGCCAAACCGACCATCAAGAAGCAAGGCCTCTATACTCTGTACCTACCCCTATTCGACCTTGGGAATCCATTGCCATGGATTACATGTTGAGCCTTCTTTCTACTAAGCATGGAAATGACTGTATTTTCGTAGTCGTCGATAGATTCTCGAAGATGGCCATTATGTCGACTTGCAAGAAGAATATCATAGCAGAAGCCACAGCTAAACTCTTCTTTGAATGAGTGTGGTTGCACTTTGGGATCCCATAGTCTATCATCTCAAATCGGGACAACAGGTTCCTCAGCACATTTTGGTCCAGCCTCTGGTCAATGTTGGACACCAATCTCACCAAGTCCATAGCTTTTCATCCCCAAATTGATGGCTAGACAGAGGTCGTCAACGGGATGATTGTACACATTCTGCGCATGTAAAATTCAAAGAATCCACGCACATGGGATGATAGCCTTCCCTATTTCAACACAGTAATAATCGGGCTCTCCACAGCTCAACCAGCCACAAACCCTTTCAAGTGGGCCTGGGGTTCCAACCACTATGTCCCATTGACGTATCCATGCCAGTTGTGGCTACTCATAGTGATTCATCTCATGTCCAATCTGAAGCTAACAAAGCAAACAACTTCATTAAGCACATTCAACACATCCAGCAGTAGGTTCATGACATATTGGACAAAGCCAATGCTAATTACAAGCAACGACATGATCAACATCAGGTGTCACACAACTTCCAGGTGGACGACAAAGTGTGGCTACATTTGCAGAAGGAGCACCTCACTGGACACCACCGCAAGCTTCACCCTCTCCGATATGGGTCGTACACCATCACCAAGGCTATAGGTAACAATGCCTTCATACTCATTATTCCACCATTCCTTAATTTGCACCCAATATTCAAAGTGGATCGCCTTCGGCCCTACTTCCCACCTCTACCGGACACCTCTGACCTTGCAGAACAACTCACACCAACAAAGTTAAACCCAGACTGCAAGGAATATGCCACCACATATTGTATCATGGACATTCAAATCAAGAACAATTTCCAGCAGAAGATCCAACTGTATCGGGTTGTCAAAGCTGGCCAACTCCTGCAACAAGGCAAGTGGTTCACCAGGGACCAAGTTCAACTGAAGTTTCCTCATCTCATGGAGGAACTCAACGAAATGGGGATTATTTCTTCCTAAGGGGGGAGGAATGATCCAGGTGGATATTGGTGGCCACCCACCTATTCCACTTGGGGCCCCACCATTGTTTCTTTCAGTTTTTCAGTTTCCTTAATTATAGCACAATTTACTATTTTTAGCAGTTTTTCAGGTCCTAAACTTCCGAAGTCGTTTTCAGGCCCTAAACGACATTTTTTGGGCATCAAAACTCCGACAAGTATGAGTCTATTTTGGATGTGATATGTTCCAAAATTGATAGTTGTTGTTAGCATTTTTAGTCCTTGGATAGATCTTTCTAACGATGTATCATGTGCATCAAATGGAGATAGTATGTCAAAGTTATGACCCCGGTAAATTGATGTACCAATTTGCCCCAACGCGGCCCATATTTTGGCGTTTCATCTCCTAGTGTAGAAATTATACAAACAATATGTATATCATGGATTCAATTTTATCTAACAATGTACTAAAGCTATATACTGAATCACTTCTACAAATCAATTGCGGAAATTTAAACACAATCGCCAATCACATGAAGCAAAGAAGAATCAATCAAACCACAACACAGATATTTTCTGGGGAAATCTTATTGCTCAAAACCCCTCTATCTCTATTGTGTAATGAACCAAGGAATCATGAAATAATACAACCCATTCTTGCTCACAAGAATCTATTGCACTCTCCTGATTGTCTCACACTGAACCAGACAAAATTGGGCCAACACTTAGCCAATTCTCAACCTATCTTCAGCCTGCCTTGCTCACGCAATCCCTAATGAATGCAATCTCTATTCTTTAGGAATTTCAGCCTTCCTCAACTGTGCTGAGTTTCATGGGCATCCTGTGGTGTTTTAACTGCATCTGGGCAGCCTGCTAATATCACAGCTGATAGTCACACTTCCCTTTAACCTTTGTCTCTACTGGGTCTCCACCGGAACTAACATGCATGTAGCTAATAATAGTAAATCATAAGTTGGATGGAAGATCACTGATTGTGAATTAAATAATATTTAATTCACTTGATCTCTGACTAGTGCAACAACAATTACAACTAGTTCAACTCACTTTAACTCACTTAACTGAGTTAACTGATTTCTCATGCATTAAACTCATGCACTTTACTGCAACTTGAACTCTAAAACACATAGAGTCACTCTGCATGCCTCACTAACTACCCTTAACTCGAAATTCATGAGCTAACTGAGTTTATCACACTCAGTTAACTATTACAAGTGATCATGAGATAAGATTACATTTTATTGTCCAATTTAATTAAGGGATAATTAAATTTGACACACATCCAATTTATTAAATAAATTGAATTTCACACTAATGTATCGCTAGGACCCATCCCTACACGACCTGTGGTCCCACACGAGTGTAGGTGATGTCATGTTACTTTTGGATGCCAATTTCATTGTTTTTTGTTTCAAACTTCAACACTCCCTCGCAACAAGAAAGGAATGTCCTTGCATGTGCACATGCACCTCTTGTATGTGACATGCAACTCTTGCATGCAACAATTCTCTATTGTTTCTCGCACATGCAACACTTCGCTAGTGTTTCTCGCACATGTAACTTTTGCAGGCACACTTCTAAAACTAAATAGCCTCCAAACAACTGAGTTAGTATAATGCATTTTTCATCAAATTATTCTGACTGTTGGTACCTACTGCACATGTCTACTGGAATCTCTATGATGTTGACATCTGCATCCATGCACTCTGCACTGCTTCCAACTCGGATGTGCACTCCAGTATCCAATACCTATCACTCTGATTTCTGTCTTCTTTACATCTCACTGCATCAATCTAACTAATCTTTCTATATCTATACTGTGGGCTCCTCGTAGTTAGGTTCGATCCATGAGAAACACCATCTCTAGGACCCTAACCAAATTTCTCCTTGGGATTAATTATGCACATCGCCCCACCTGATACCTGGAGGTATAGCTGCATGTACTCCCTCTGCCCTTCTCGCGTGAAATTTCCTCCTCCTAGAGGTCTCTACTTGAGTGGAGTCTTCCACTCAGTCTCCTCTCTACTTCTCCAATTGTGGCTAATCCACAACCTCCCTCTCAACCACCAAGGCACTATCCTATTATTTTCTCCTCAAAGCTTTGCATGCATATGTTACCTCAACTGCATGCAGGTTCTTTACTCGCGCACATTGTAATTGTGTCACCGTCGCAAATTTTTCTAAAAAAAGAGTTGATTTTAAATTGAAGATATCTCCCTCATCCGAGCTTCGATTTGACCAATTTGTTTTTTCAATTTGGGCATTTTTTCACAAGGAATCCAAATATGCTATTTTTTTTTTAAATTTTGCATCAAAATTTTCAGATATTCTTTGTAAACTAGCGCACCCAAATAATTCCTACTCTGATACCATGTAGAAATTATACAAACAATATGTATATCATGGATTCAATCCGATCTAACAATGTACTAAATCTAGATACTTAATCACTTCTACAAATCAATTGCGGAAATTTAAACACAATCGTCAATCACATGAAGCAAAGAAGAATCAATTAAACCACAACACAGGTAATTTCCGGGGAAATCTTACTACACAAAACCCCTCTATCTCTATTATATAATGAACCAAGGAATCATGAAACAATACAATGAATCCTTGCTCACAAGAATCTGCTGCACTCTCTTGACTGTCTCACTCTGATCCAAACAAAATTGGGCCAAAACTTAGCTAATTCTCAACCTCTCTTCAGCCTGCCTTGCTCATGCAATCCCTATTCTTTAGGAATTTCATCCTTCCTCAACTACGCCGAGATGAGGGCTTCTGAATCAGATGCATGCTTCGAATTTGAATCAGAACCCGACAAGGTGAATGAAAAAGGGAAGCATATTATTGATGTGGAGCCCAATGCCACTATTGCAACTACAAAGATCTAGACAGAGGAATCGAAATATCCAAAGGAGAAGGATCATCTCTTCCACTCCCAGATGTGGGTAAAGGGTTCCTCGCTACAGTTCATTGTCGATAGTGGGAGCCAAAAGAACCTCATTTCAGCAGAGGTCATGAAGCGTTTGGGCTTTCCGACCACAACACACCCACATACATACACCATCAGGTGGCTTCACCAAGGACGAGATCTCCGCATCAGCCAGAAGTCTTGCCTTCCCTACAGCATCAAGCCCTTCACAGATGATGTATTATGTGGCATTTCTCCTCTTGATGTTTGTGATGTATTATTAGGCCAACCATACTTGTGGAAGCGACATGCTGTGTATGAGTCTCGACCTTGTGATGTTATTGTTACTTTGGGCAATAATTTGTACATGATACCAGAGGTACCATTGACTGCGGATATCTATTTGGTTACTGTAAAATAGTGTAGTAAGCTCATTTCCAAAACTAGGAAATCTGTTTTTCTGATGATCTGCCCCCAGGGCAAGAAGAAGACTGTGGCCACTACCTCCAGACAAGGCTCCTCCGCACGACAACAACAAATGGACAGGGCAGTGGAGGAGTACGGGGACATCTTCACATCACCCACAGGGGTGCCTCTGCACTGTCAGGTCAAGCACCCCATCGATCTGACCCCCAGGTGCACCGCTACCCAATGGACTGATCCATTGATGCTCTGTTATGGAGAACAATGAAATCAAGAGGCAGATTCAAGAGTTGCTACAAAAAGGTCACATCCGGTCGAGTTCATCGCCCTATGGGAGCTCGATCGTGTTGGCACAGAAGAAGGATGGGACTTGGAGACTCTGTATTGACTATTGGTCACTGAACAAGATCACTATCCGGAATAGGTACCCGATACCACAGATTGATGACCTTCTGGATCAACTCAAAGGGGTGAAATATTTCAGCAATATTGAATTGAAGTCTGGGTATCACCATGTACCAATCGAACCCTCCTATGTGTGGAAGATTTCCTTCAAAGCCAAGGAGGGCCTTTTTGAATGGCTGGTCATGTCTTGCGGGTTGATGAATGCTCCCACAACCTTCATGAGGCTGATGGACGACATCTTGCGGCTTTTCACCAACTCATTTGTAGTAGTGTACTTGGATGACATCCTAATCTTCAACAATACTTGGGAAGAGCACCTCCACCACATCCGACAGGTCCTCCAAACACTGCGGCAACACGAGTTGTGTGCCAATTTGAAGAAGTGCACTTTTGGCATGACCCAAGTTCAGTATCTGAGATATATTATTGATGAACGGGGGATGCATGTGGATCCAACCAAGATCCAAGTAATTTGGGATTGGCCGACCCCAACCACTCTAATAGAGCTTCGTAGCTTTCTGGGTCTTGCTAATTTCTACCGCAAGTTCGTGTTGGGATTCTCTCATATCACTTGGCCTTTGAGTCAAGTCACCAAGAGATGAGTGAAATCAAAATTCTTTTGGTTGGAATCTCAACAGAAGACAATCGTAGAATTGAAACATTGCCTCTGCTCTACCCCAGTGCTCACATTACCAAAATTGCAACAACCATTTGAGATCGAGACAGATGCCTCTGACTATGCTATTGGGGCAGTTCTTACTCAAAAGGGGCATCTAGTGGCATATCACAGTGAGACAATATCCGACACAATCCGCAAGTATCCCACTTATGAAAAAGAAATTTTTTCCATTGTTCAGGTGTGCCGCCAATGTAAGAATTACATTTTGGGGAAGGAAACGATCATCCAAACAGACCACCCACCCCTGTTGTTCATACAGACAGAAGGGAAGCTACAAAATGATCACCATCAGAAGTGGTCCACATATCTGCAACAATTTCATTTGAACATCAAGCATAAGAAGGGCAACACCAATAATATTGCAGGCTGCCTCAGCCGACCACTGATTGTGGTGCTAACCACCATTCTCAACCCTTGTGGGCATGAGACTTCTGATTGGCCGCTTCTCTACAAGAGAGATCTGGAATTCGGCCACACATACGAGACACTCTTGGAGGGTGCTGTGGTGGATTTGACACACGGGTGTACGAAATCGCATGCGTTTAGAGAATGTGGTCTTTTCTCTAAACCATAATTAACAGGCAGTATCTGGGGGGAGCTCAGAAGTATAAGACTTAAATGAAGTAATACACTAAAGTATGCTCTGTTAAAAAGAACTAAAACTAAAAACACAAAAGAAGCTACATAGAGATTTCCAAACAGTAACAAGGTAAACAATGACTCAATGACCTCTTCCTATTGAATGCTTGGAATGAAAACAAAAATCTTACCCACTTGCCAAAGGGCCTAGGCAATGGCTCTAGGACCCGATGCAAGGATGTTTGTCCTTCAAGTTCTGCCTTCTGACGTAGTCTAACTCTCTCTCTTTGCTGCAGTGGACTAGGATGTTGGGTGGCCAACCATCGAGTCCTCTCTTGCTTCAGCTCCTTGGTTCACACACAATGTTGGTGTTGCTTGGGCAACTTTGGCTAGCATAACTTTGTGATCACACATTGTTCATCTCTTGATGGGTTTTTATAGGTGAGCCTAAAATCTCCTTCCCTCCCTTGGTACATGGTGGATGGTGACCCAACGGAGGGGCATTATTCCATTATGTGCTGAAATATGCTTTTGTGTGCTCACACAAGGCCTAAGGAGGCATTGGTGTTGTCCTTAGGCGGCTTTCACATAAGGAGAAATTGTCTTTTGCTTGCTTGTGGTCCCAGAAAGTGAATGTTTGCTACTTCCAGGAATGCGCCCTTATTGGGCTCCAGTGCGCGCAGAAGGCGCTCTTTTCGAAGGAAAAAGTGCGCATTCAAGCATTTATGACCAGTTCAAACTTTGAATTGCTCAAAACCTTAGAGATTCTTGATTCCATAATGTATTCCTATCCTGTAAATCCTTGGGCTCGACATTAATTGATGTCGTCTTCTGCTGTACGATTTTCCAGTGTTAACAGTTTCCCCCTAATGTGTGAGGTCTAGGAAGAACTGTATCGCCAAAATATATTATAGTTTCTTTTCTGTATCGTATGCAGAGAGAGAGAGAGAGAGAGAGTGAGGCCTGCGTGTAGAATGGACAACACCCTGCACCGTTTCCGAGATAACCATGGCCTAAGGGACCCCCTGTAAGCAGACAAAATATACAACATATTTGCAAAATTTAAACAAGGCGGGCATGTCCCATGCTCGTGATGCTATGGCTAGTTAAACAAAATTGATAGATACATGTGTTGTCTGTGCCACTACTATGGTAGTGATGTTGGTGGTTGTTGACGATGACTACTAACACCCTCAGGGGAATTTTTCTTTGACGATAGGTGGAATGTGGTACCCATATGCGTAATCTTGGTATGGCATATCACTGTGCAATATACACATATGTATTGGCTGGGACCTTCCCATGTAAGCATTGTTGTCAAAGACGCTTATACAAGCACTGGTCTTCGACAGATCTTGATCAAAGTGAAATGGTTGTAAGGTATGATACCATCATGACATGAAAGCTTTTGCTGTAGTCGAATGTCAAGAGGATCGTTGACATCTATGGACAATGATGTCTCCCATAGTGCCACCCAAGGATACCCCTATGCATGGGGAGGGGTCATCCAAGGTACCGCTTCCTTTTTGGAAAAGAGGTGTTGATGTCGACAAAAAGGAAGCCTTAACCGAACCATAATGGGTTTAACATAGGCATGTTGGTGAGCGGTAGCTAAAAATGGATGATGGGAATTCAGTGGCCCGAGGTCGAAGTATATTTGAGCAGCTTGGCGATAGTCATAGGTATTTCTGAAGGGAAAAGTCCCTGGAGTCGGTAGGACTTCCAGGGCGGGTATGAACCGGCTATGATTGTCGTAATGGTGCGTGCATGGGGGGTATGAAATACTTCGACCACGGGAGGTGGGGGACTGCTGCCATGGGAAAAAAAAGGTGCAATATGAGGGCAAAGAGGTGAAGGGCGTTGTTTGTGATCTTTGTACACTTACCAAAAGAATAAAATAATGGTGTTTGGTTTGTACAAAACATAGAGACGGGTACCCCAAAACATGAAAGAGGGTCGCTCACTTGATGGTGTGAGGACGGTGTTTTGCTGGGGGTAGGGGTCCCATTGGTTGGTCTCATGTGTGGGGTTGTTGAAGCGGAAGATGTCACAGATGGGTTAATGCTGATGGAGGTATGGTGGGCCAAATGTGGTGCGCGGAGGAGTGCTTTCATTCTGCTTGTACAACTCGGTCATCCGGGAAGGGGGTTGAGTTTGAATGGTGAACTTGACCTTATGCATGATATATGGATGGGCATGAGGTGCTTCCCGGACTAAATGGTATGGCCATGGTGTCACTTGTGGAGTGATGTGTGGTCTACTTGAGATGACGATCGCCATGGAGGGGAGGCTCTACCGACCATCGTGGACGTTTATCATATGCAGGGTGAGGTGATGATAAACGTGGTCAGGTATTAGGACCCTATGGTTTGTTTCTGATGGAGAAATGATGTTAGGATATGAAAAATTTTATGGGACTCTATCATGTTAAGGGTAGAATGATACCTGCTCCGGAACTTTCCATAGTTGGTGTTGTGAATGGTTTGCGGGTTCTTCTTGCAAAAACAACTACCTCAAGTGAAAGCATCTTCTTTTCATTCAATATTATTGAAAAACATGAATCTTGGAAAGGAAGATGGGAGGGTGCATACCTACCGGCACTTGAAAAAATATTTCTTCGGAAAGCGAATGTGGGGCATCACTTTCGTTCGTCATGGTATACTAATGATGGTGCAGCTTACGGTTTGCAGAATCGACCTTCTAACCTCCTGTTATGGACCTCCGAAGTTCTGAGAAGGGCTATAAATAAGGGTTTATGGCCCTAATCCTATTCATTTGTACTTGTTGATTTTTGGGAGATCAGAGGTGATAGCAGAGCCTTTCTTGCCGTTGCGGTTAGCCTGTGTACCGGGGATTAGCGATATTATGCCGAGGTAACTCTCATGACGTCCTATATTTTGATTTTTCCAGTTTGGTGATGTCGGGGGCCGTACAAATTAGGTTTGTACGGCCTCAAAGGGGATTTTTGCCCTAGATTTCGCGGGCGATCTAAGGAAATAGGCACCCCCCTTGCGCATATTTCTCAGGTACAGCCGTGTGAAGGCACGTTGTTCCTGCCTCTTTGCACGCAAGGGTAGTGCTTTTTGAAAAAGCTTGGGTTTTTTGCTGTCCTTTATGATTTTTCTCCTTTGTACTGATGGGTGCCTGTTGTTTGGAAGGTTAGTGTGGAGAGAACGAGATTGGACGGAGATCTAGACCACTCTGGCTGCTGATGTTAGGGTGTGCCGTCAGTTGGCCGCATGGGGCCTCCTGAAATTTGCTGAAAACGAGTTTCTTCGGTCATAGGACCAATTGTTACGTTACATCATACGACATTGGCGCAAGAGGCACAACATGTTTGTCCTAAGGGAGATGAACTTGATTATCCATTCGGAGAAGGATATTTATTTTGTGACCGGATTACTGCCTCAGGGAGAGGCACTGAGGTATCCACTTCCTGCTGGACGAGTGAACATAGACAAGTTCCGGAGGAGGCATTGCGGTGGTGCGCCTCTTACTGAGGGGTGCATCAATATCGTCTCAGTGACAGATGTGGCTGAGCAGTGTGCTCTGGCCATTATTGTGCGACTGGCGGGGCGGGGTCATTTGCACCACATCGGGAATCGGGCCCACAGGTAGGGGTTTTACGTCGCTTGAGGAACGGGCATTTCTTCAATTTTGCCCATTTCTGCTTTGATGGTATGGTGTCGCAACTGAACAGGGTCCAGCGTGGATCCAAATAATTTGCATACGCTAGCATTTTATGCAGCATTATGTACGAGAGGGTTGTGCTGCTGAGGCCCGTGGTGCCTGTGCCTATCAAGGGGCCGAGGGAGCCACGTATGAGGAGGTGGGCTCCGGTGATGTCATGCGGTGGTGGTGGCAGAGTGGGTCGTTATTGGAACGACACAATAGAGGCCTGGTTCGAGGCCAATCTGCAGATGTTTTTACGATACCCGTATGCGGGGATGGACTTTCAGGGTGATCCAAATATTGGTCTCCCTTTTGGTTATGTTTGGGGTCCCGCAGGTACGTGTTATATTTCTGCATTTACTTGAGTTTTTGTGTTCTTGAGTGTTTTTCATTAGCACTGACATTATTTTGGTTATTCGTGCAGATGTTGGCGAGGTGGGACGCCTAGTGGCCCGGTTGGTGGGTCACAACCCTCTACCACGACCACTTGGTGATCGGGGAGGTGGTGCCATAGGTGGACCAGGCGAGGGTGCCGGTGGACTGGGCGGGGATGGTGCTGGTCCTTCTGGTGAGGGAAGCAGCACAGGTGTCGTTGAGGTAGCAGCTGAGAGAGCTCATGTAGATGAGACTGAGTTGTGTATTGCAGCACTTACAACTCAGGTAGAGGCTCTAGAGGACTTCCGGGGTCGAGTAGACCGTTTGACCCACGGGATACTTGCTCGAGGTCTTATGGATGACTTCGAGGATATATGGCTGGAGATAGTGATGGCCCGTGAGAGGGACTACCAGCCTACTCTACGATGGGTAGCTATCGCAGTGGCGACAACAGCTCCGATGATGGCACCAAGAGTAGTGGTGGGCCCGGGTGCTCCTCTTGAGGGGGCATCCCCCTAGAGTAGATTTGTACACATGGAAAGAACCCATTATGAGGATGCTTCCCTTATTTTGACGACCTCTGTATTTTTGGGCTAGCCAATGGGCTAGTGCTACTATTTTTTGTACTCTGATACACATATTTTTTTATATATATATGAGAGATCTTTTTTGCGGCTCTACATGGTGTGAAAACTATTTCGGTTTATGCATTTTGTGTTATGCTGATGGATATACATGTTTTTGGCTTTCTATGTATGGTGGTTTGCTCGCGATGCATTCCAGTCTAGGATATTGTTAGCTATGCGATCAGTTGTTTGGTTTTGATTCCTTGATACATGTGAGAATGTTATATAATCAAATTGTCTGCTTAATCTTCTGGCACGCAGATATTTTCTAAATAGGTTTTCATCTCTGGTTTCAAATTTTTGGTTTAACTGCGAGACTACTAACTGGGAATCAAGGTAAACATGCATATGGCGGATGCCCTGGTGGAGGACCTCGCACATAAGTCCGATAACGGCATCATATTCTACCTGATTGTTGGTTGCAGATCCGATGCACACGTCGTTTGAACACAGTGGTGATCGGTCAGGGTAGTAGATGACCCAGGCGGCTGCAGCTAATTTTTGAGACCATCGTGATGCTCCATTAGCAAATCCGAAATAGGGTTCAAGTTGGTGATCCATGGTGATATTTTGAGCGCGTTTTAGGCTTTTTGGGTCAAAAATATTTTGGTATTTGGGATTTTTGTGTACTCTAACTCTAGGGGATTAGGGCTTCTAGGGCCCTTATGGGTAGAATTTCTTGAGGTAAAGGCCATTGATGAGGTTAGCTAGGTAGGTCCCGTCCGGTTCCGTCAAGATGTATGCCCCCTGCCGGAGACAATGTTTGATGATATAGGGCCCTTTCTACAGGGTTTCAAACTTTCCTGGCCCTAAGGCTTCTTTTGCGACATCATAGCGAAGGACTAGCTCTCCTTCAGTAAATGAGCGAGGGGTGATGTGGCGATCGAATGATGCTTTTACCCTTTTCTTATGGGCCTCATTGTGTTGCAGTGATTGGCGCCTGTTTTCGTCAACTAGCTTTAGTTGTACTAGGCGTTGTTCTAGAGGCTGGGTGTCATTAAGGAGTTCGATGGCTGCATGCAAGTTTGAGATCTCGCGGAAATCGATGCAAGGGCGTAAGGTGCCTTGGTTTTTTGTGACAGGAATAAAGCCGAATTCCTGTGACGGGGAGGTTGTTGAAATCCTGTTTTGGGCATGTGATGACACAAGTCATATGTGATGAGTTGTGTCGTTGGCATGTTGCAAGGGAAGGATCTCCGTAATGGAGTCTTGAGTTAGCTGATAGTTAGCCTTCCCGCTAGGATAGTCGATTCCCGGTAGATGGAAGTTGATTCTATCACAGAGATGTCTGAATGTTTGTAGTAACGAACATCCCTCTGGCGCATGATTATGACTGGTGCAAATGGTGCAAGGTATCACCGCGCTGACAGAGTAGATAGTGTGAGAATCTTCACTACTCGATGTTCCTGATGTGGACGCTTGGAAAGGGTCTGTTGCGGACCAAGTCATCTTTTGTTTCCATTTTTGCGTTGTAGGTTGGAACTTGCCTCCCTTTTTGGTGGGTGGCTGACTTAATGATGCTCTAGCTGCTCTCAACTTGGGGAGATGCGGGCACTTAAATGTATGATGAAAGTGTGAGCAAATTCGGCAGTAAGTGTGTGTGATCTTCTCTTGATTAGAGAGAGGGTTTTGGGGGAGGGACGAGATTATGTGGATACTATTTGCATGTATGTCACCGGGATTCTAACTACTGCTGCCTAGGTACCCTTGGGTCATTGACCCAATAAGTCCGTCTGCAGAGTTCGACGCACCTAGCAATTCTTGATAAGATTGCAGGTGCGGGGCATTAGGTAGGATATTGTATATGTATCCTGATTATGTATAAATCAGTTCAAGCTATTGGGATTCTTGATAGTCAGCTAACAGTACCGAGTATTAGACGAGTCAGGTAGCCCCAACTGATACCGCATGCACTGCGCCTAAGCCTAACCCCCTTTGAATCGGGTCTCTGCCGCGCTCGGGTTTTCTTTTCCGTGGGCTGATAGGCGGATTTTAAAGCTCCCTAAAAACACAACTTCTATGTTTCAAATGTGAAGCATGATCAAGGCGGCTTGCTGGATGCCTACCCCCTTGATCCTAACTTAAGCTATAATTTCTCTTGTGGCCCTTGTGGGGAGAATTTAGTGCATTGTTTTAAGTTATTTTTAGGTGGCTTTCTTTTCTTAGTGGGTGAATGTGTGTGAGCGTATGGTGAAAAATCTCATAATTTGAACATATGGATATCGGTGATCCTTTACAAAAGTCCCCTAGTTAAACTATGTGATGTTGTTCCTTGCTCAAATAAAAAGCATGTGCAGATAATGGGCCGCTTTCAAAACCTCCTAATTAGTCTATGTGAGTGACTAAAGGGAGATGGCGAATCACGAATATAGAGTGTTCATATGCTTGTCTAGGGTCACCCAATGGCGCAAAGACAATAGAGATTACTTGCTCTAACTTGCGATTCAATCCTAGTCCCGCAATTTCCTAAATGCAAAAATTGAAATTTAAACTAAACAATTTCTACACTAGCTTATGCATGTGTGGTCATGAGCCACTTACTTGGACTACTTAGACTAAGTGTGCATACCAGAATTTGCAAAAACACAAATTGTTAGGAAAGCAATGGTTAATTCACCTCCTACTTAAACAATGTGAGCACTTTTTGCAAAAACCAACTTAAATGAAAACTAACTAAATGCTTACAAAAAGCAGCAAAAATCAATTCTCAGAAGCTGTGGGGTATCAACACAGGTGTTGGCAGATACATTAGGGGCTGCCAAACACACTTACAAGTAGAAAAAATGCAGAAGGTAGGGATAAAAAATCTCTCTGCAAATTGCTCACAAAACCCTCTGATAGGCGCGCTTTCCTGCGCGTAGGTCACTCTTGAACGCGCGCACTGCGCGTCTGTGTGAACAAACTGTGCGCAAACTTCCTGCAAGTAAACGAAGTTAGGAGCTGCCTTCTTCAGTCTGTCACCTCAGTGAATCAAGGTACTGCAAAATGAGTCAGAGCACTGTCAGCTCCACTCCAGCATAGACTAAGGGTCTCCTGCAAACAATGGCACAACCACATAAACTTGAAACACGTCAATGGAGTCAATGGGTGTACGAAATCGCACGCATTTAGAGAACGTGGTATTTTCTCTAAACCATAAGTAACATGCAGTATCTAGGGGGAGCTTAGAAGTATAAGACTTAAATGAAGTAATACACTAAAGTATGCTCTGTTAAAAAGAACTAAAACTAAAAACACAAAAGAAGCTACATAGAGAGTTCCAAACAGTAACAAGGTAAACAACGGCTCAATGGCCTCTTCTTATTGAATGCTTGGAATGAAAACAAAAATCTTACCCACTTGCCAAAGGGCCTAGGCAATGGCTCTAAGACCCAATGCAAGGATTTTTGTCCTTCAAGTTCCGCCTTCTGACGTAGTCTAACTCTCTCTCTCTTTGCTGCAGTGGACTAGGATGTTGGGTGGCCAACCATCGAGTCCTCTCTTGCTTCAGCTCCTTGGTTCACACACGATGTTGGTGTTTCTTGGGCAACTTTGGCCAGCATAGCTTTGTGATCACACATTGTTCATCTCTTGATGGGTTTTTATAGGTGAGCTTCAAATCTCCTTCCCTCCCTTGGTACATGGTGGATGGTGACCCAAGGGAGGGGCATTATTCCATCGTGTGCTGAAATATGCTTTTGTGTGCTCACACAAGGCCTAAGGAGGCGCTGGTGCTGTCCTTAGGTGGTTTTCACATAAGGAGAAACTGTCCTTAGGTGGTTTTCACATAAGGAGAAACTGTCCTTTGCTTGCTTGTGGTCCCGGAAAGTGACTTTTTGCTACTTCCAGGAATGCACGCTTATTAGGCTCCAGTGTGCGCAAAAGGCGCTCTTTCCGAAGGAAGAAGTGCGCATTCGAGCATTTATGACTAGTTCGAACTTTGAATTACTCAAAACCTTAGAGATTCTTGATTCCATAATGTATTCCTGTCCTGTAAATCCTTGGGCTCGACATTAATTGATGTTGTCTTCTGCTGTACGATTTTCTAGTGTTAACAGAGGGTACGCAAGTTCTAAATTTTCACCTCCAGGACGCACTGCTATGTCAACTGGGACACCTTTGTGTTCCTTCAAGCGAGCGTGCCAAGATAATTTCAGAAGCACACTATAGTTGAGTCGCTGGGCATTTCAGGGTCGAGAAAACAGTGGTAGTACTGCAGAAGTATTTCTATTAGCCAAACCTTCGACATGATGTTGGGAAGTACATCAGATCTTGCACTGCTTGCGCCATTTCCAAACTGACCATCAAGAAGCAATGCCTCTATACTCCGCTACCTACCCCTAGTCGACCTTGGGAATTCAGCTCCATGGATTACATGTCGGGCCTTCCTTATACTAAGCATGGAAACGATTGTGTTTTCATAGTATTCGACAAATTCTCAAAGATGGCCATTATGTTGGCCTGCACGAAGAATATCACAATAGAAGCCACAACTAAACTCTTCTTTGAATGAGTGTGGGTGCACTTTGGGATCCCAGAGTCTATCATCTTAGATTGGGATAGCAGGTTCCTCAACACATTTTGGTCCAGCCTCTGGTCAATGCTGGACACCAAGCTCACCAAGTCCAAAGATTTCCATCCCCAAATTGATGGCCAAACAGAGGTCGTCAACAAGATGATTGTACACATTCTGCGCATGTACAATTCAAAGCATCCACGCACATGGGATGAGAGCCTTCCCTATGTACAACACAATTATAATCGGGCTCTCCACATCTCAACCAGCCACAACCCCTTTCAAGTGGGCCTGGGGTTCTAGCCACTATGTCCCATTGACGTAGCCATGTCAGTTGTGGCTACTCAGGGTGATTCGGCTCATGTCTAGTCTGAAGCTGACAAAGAGAACAACTTCATTAAGCACATTCAGCACATCTGCCAACAGGTTCATGAAATATTGGACAAATCCAATGCTAAGTAAAAGCAACAACATGATCAACATCAGGTGTCACACAACTTCTAGGTGGGCGACAAAGTGTGGCTACATTTGCAGAAGGAGCGCCTCACTGGACCCCACCTCAAGCTTCGCCCGCTCCGATATGGGTCGTACACCATCACCAAGGCTGTAGGTAACAATGCCTTCGAACTCAATATTCCACCATTCCTTGGTCTGCACCCAGTATTCAATGTGGACCGCCTTCAGCCCTACTTCCCACCTCTACTGGACACTTCTGACATTGTAGAACAACTCACACCAATAGAGTTAAACCCAGACATCATTGAACATGCCACCACATATTGTATCATGGACATGCAAATCAAGAACACTCGCCAACAGAAGATCCAACTTTATCGGGTTGTCAAAACTGGCCAACTCCTGCACCAAGCCAAGTGGTTCACCAGGGACTAAGTTCAACTAAAGTTTCCTCATCTCATGGAGGAACTCAACGCAATGGAGACAATTGCTTCCTAAGGGAGGAGGAATGATCCAGGTGGATAATAGTGGCCACTCGCCTATTCCACTTAGGGCCCCACCATTGTTTCTTTTAGTTTTTCAATTTCCTTAATTATAGCACAATTTACTATTTTTAGCAGTTTTTCGAGTCATGAACTTCTGGAGCCGTTTTGAGGCCCTAAACAACGATTTTTGGGCATCAAACATATGAGTCCATTATGTATTTAATATTTGTTGTCAGCAGTTTTAGTCCTCGGATAGATCTTCCTAACGATGTATCATGTGCGTCAAACGGAGATAGTATGTCAAAGTTACGACCCCGGGAAATTAATGTACCAATTTATCCCAACGGGGTCCATATTCTGGCGTTTCATCTCCTAGGGTCAGGTTTTTGGATGTTTAGGGTTTTCCATTGTTTCTTAATAATATATAGGCCTTCGAGCCTCATTGCAACACAGATTTCAGAGGCCTGTAGCGACCACATCTTTTCTCAGAGATAAGCTACCAACGCCTTAGCTAGTTTATTTCCATTCTGTCTGTAAACAAATTTCAGTTCTTTGATATTAATGAAATGAAGTGTTATTTCCGTTGCATTTTTGTGTTTATGGTTATAAGTGTATTCTGTTGCGTTCGTGCATAAATACGGATGAGTCGTGTTCACTATAACACTAATAAAAGGTTAATACATCCATTCTTTAAGTGTTGACCGAATAATTGTTTAATAATGTCAAGTTAATTTGAAGTTAAATACATATGTTTTGAATAGTGACTTATGAATATAGTGTTTCTTTGAGAATAAGCTAGTTTTTTTTTTTTTTTTTTTTTTTTTTTTTTTCCTGAATTAGGCTAATTTCTATTCAAATTTAAAAAATTACAAATCATGCTTTAGGACAGGTGGTTGCTAGACTAGCCAACTCCTATCTGATGAGGACTGTTCAAAAAATAAAAAATTGGGTTGCCCTTCAAGGGGAAACTAGCCATTAACGAGTTCAATAGTAACATTGTTTGCAGGAAGAAGCAAAAATATACATAAAAAACATAGGTGAACCTATGTAAACATATATAAAAGAGGGCCAAGGAGCTACAGCTACCAATTCTGGGAATCATTGTCCACCTGTTGTAGATTTTCTTCAATTACTAAGCACCCGTAATCAGACAGGTTCTCGCTATCCTCCTTTGGGGGCTGGGGTCCGACTCCGAAGTCGATGAGGAGACCGTCTTGGTCTGCTTGGCCTTAACTGAGCGAGCCATGTTGTCCACAACTGCTTCTTTTGCCCAGGTACTATCCGAAGGGCAGCTCCAGGCGTTTTCTGAGTCGTCCTCTGAGTTTTTGACAGGGAGTCCAACATATTTTCGTGGAAGAGGGGAAGAGGAGCGTGAGATGGTTGATTTGTGAGATATTTTCCTTCCTATTGAGCCCATATCTTGCTGTTGCTCGTCTGGGAGGCGAACCAGGAGATGGGCAATGAAAGTATCGAGTGCCTCCGGGTCTTCAAGGGCTACAAAGAGGGATAGGGTGCGCACAGACGAGCTAGGGTCGGGAGCGCGAGAGGGGGTGCCTCTGCCACCTCCTTGACGACATCTCATTCTATGACATCACGACATGGTCTCAGCGAGGAGGAGCGATTGTTGGGCAGAGGCCGAATGAGAAGAACGATTAACAGAGGAGGCGTGACCAAGGAGATGATCAAAACTACTAACAGTGGAGGCGCGACAAAGGAGCGTTGCAGGAAATGAAATTCGCAAATTGATATGAGAATGCCAGGATCCATCAACCATTAATGGCCAACTCACAGGAGTAAAGGCTGAGGGAAGGGGAGTGAATGTCATGGAGTACCGACATCCTTCCCTGTCATCCCGATTTAAAGTCTGCACGCGGGAGGAATGTGCCCCCATGAGGATCTACCAGGTACCTCGCTTTGAAGAGCCAGGTGGCAACCTAAATCGAGCGTGTCAGTCACCCGCATCCGAGTTGAGAATAAGTTAGTTAGAAGATGAGAATATTGGTAATTATTAGTAATTAAGAATGATAAAAGTAATTGATAAATATTGTTTTTAAACTATAATATATATAATTTTTAATTTATTAATTTATTATTACTATAAGCTAGGTTTCATTGTAGATTGTTTTTCGTTCATAGATTTTCAAAATTATTTTTAAAAAATTATTTTTCATTTATATTATATTAATAAAATACATTATAATTGTCTTAAAATAAATATGAAAAATAAATTATTTTTCATATTTATTTTAAAACAATTATAATGTATTTTATTAATATAATATAAAATAATTTCATCTTATCGCATCTGATATGGCACTATCATTTTCCTATAATATGATATGCTTGTTAAACGCGTTGTAACTCGTCAATTGATACTGCGAACAATTTAGTTTCATAAAAGTGCTTCACCAATAATAGCTTTCCTTTCCTGTATTTTGTGGAGGGCCATAAAATAAAAGATATGTAAATTATTTTTCATATTTATTTTAAGACAATCATAATGTATTTTATTAATATAATATAAAATAATTTCATCTTATCGCATTAAGTTATTAATTGATTTTTAAGAGTAAAATCCTTCATTCATATGATATGGCACTATCTTTTCCTATTAATATGATATGCTTGTTAAACGCGTTGTAACTCATCAATTGATACTGCGAACAATTTAGTTTCATAAAAGTGCTTCACCAATAATAGCTTTCCTTTCCTGTATTTTGTGGAGGGCCATAAAATAAAAGATATGTAAAGCGCTCCATTTTTTTAAATTTTAAAATTGATTGAAGAACCACGGATAGACAAACGCATTGGCGTTAAAAAATCTTTTTTGCGTATGGCTGAGAGTAGGAAATGCAAAGTATCCCACATTGATTGTGTCATGGATACAATCGAGGGAACAACTATAAATAAGGGGAAAATTAATGCTTAACGTACGAAGCCGTGTGGTCAGCACAGAGCGACCTATTCTTTCGCCTTTTACTAAAGAATACCGTGTGTTGGCCATTATCAGCGGCATTCGCCAATTTTTGGAAGCTTCTCCTTCATGTCGAGGCGACAGGCTCATAATTCAAACTTTAATCTGTATTGGTCATCAGCTAACGGAAGTGATTTAGCAGGCGGGGCATAAAATATTTGGAAACAAACTTAACTTACTGGAAAATATTAATTGGTTATTGTTAGGTACTTAAATAGAGGAAACAACTTAATTTCTTGGTAATTTAGTGGAACCAAAGAAGCTCAGTTTATGGAAAATTGTTAATTTTGAGTACTTTAATATGGGAGGGAAATTAGTAATTGTTGTATAAAAATGTGAAAAGTGAATCCGTATTGCTTTTTTTATTTTCTTTTTATTTTTACGTATTTGGAATAAGTGTGTTGGTTCCATTCTCTTCAAGATATTCAATATTTTTTTATACAAATTCTTTGCCAGTGTAGTCATTCCATGCCCAATGGCAAGTTCCGCTGTCCAATGGGGCTTATTTTTAATGCTTATTATTAAATCAAATCATAAATTTATTTTTATAATATAATTTTTCATATTTACTTTAAAAAAAATTATTAATATAATATAAGGATAAATTGGTTTTAAAATAAAATCTTATCGTTTTTGTAACGACCCATTCTCAAGTTATAAGCAAAATAATATTAGCACCTGCTAATATTTAAGATTTCCTAGGTTCGAAAACAAATTGAAAACCACCTTATATTTTGTTCTTGCCAAAATATGATTTAAAAAAAAAAAAAAACATCAGTTAAAATATATATATATATATATATAACTAACTAAGTATATTTATATTTAATTGGACTCATAAAAGAACATAATTAAAATATGAAGTTAATTAAGTTAGAAATAAATATCCAAAAATAAAAATTAACTTTAAAGAATAATTACTTAAATTAAAAACACCATGAATAAGACAACCGTAAAAACAATTTAGACCACCATTTATTCGAAATGACATTACCATAAAGACAATTCAGACCATCATTTATTTGAATGACATTTCCATAAATAACATTCAGTCCTACATTAATGAAAATAATATCTCGATGGAGTTGTGGCGGTGGAGGAATACGATGGCGGTGGAAGGGAAGGTTATTTAAACTATGAGACATGAAAAAGAGGGGGGTCTTTTGTTCTTGCATGAGATTGGAGGTTATTATCAAAGGAAGTGTTTTGCTAAATTGGGCTTGAAGGGGATAAGTTGTTTTGATGAAATTGATAAATTGTGTAAGGGAGACTAACTGTTCTCGGAATTATGGGCACGCAGGCAAAGGAGGCGTCCTCTGGATTTAGGATTTGAATCTTAAATTGGCTGGGAGGAATAGATTGGTTCTGAAATCTGTCTGTTGCGCTGAAGAGAAGGATCATGGTTCCAGCAATTATCAACTTGTTCAGTTTTTCCAGCAATCATCAACTAAATTCTGGTTTGGACTTACAATTCCAGGTATTCCTCTCTGCATCAGCTAGTTATTTTGTTTGTGAACTTAGAATTAAGTTAAACTTTGAATCTCTCATTAGATTTTATGTTTAAATCCTCTTTCACTTGAATTTTTGCTTAAATTAAGAAATTAGATAAGTGTTTTTTTTTAAATGATGAATTGAGACCTTACACATGGTATCGGAGCAGGTTAAACTCTCGGACCTGCTAGGATAATGTTACAGTTAAAATCAATAAAGGTTATAAGTACTGCCTTTTAGCTAAAACCTTATATAGAATTTTGAAGCTGGACCTGTATAGCGAGTCTAGAGTGTTCAACCTTTACTAGATTTTGCATAGTAATTCCTAGAGGGATCTGAAAGCCTATCAAAAGTTTAAACAATACTAAAATCTAGAAGTAAGAATCTATTAACAAATACTGTAGAAAAACGTAAATCGAACTTAATAAATGATTGTCAAAATCTATGACTATTCTAAATAATTCTGAACATGGAAAATCTGTTACAGGAAATCCCCTAAAGTGTTGACTATTAACTTTAACTCATTGAATTTTCCATACATCTGCCTTCTCTCTTATGGATTTGAGAAGGGCTTTTCTATAGAGCATAAATTTCAGGAAGGTTCTGAAAGCATAATTGTTTTAAAGAACACAAAGTAATTGATTATCAAAATAAAGACATGGAACTAGTAAAAGATGAGAAGGTGATCCAGACCATTACAAAATTAATGAGAATAAAAAAAATGCCTCTGAAACTATCATACAAAATTCATAGGGATGGATTTGTAATTGCTCAAGATGAGGTATGACTGTCAGATCACTGCCAAAGTCTCCTTAAAATTTTTTGATTTTGTAGCTGGATGTTCAATGCTAATCACTCTGCGAAAGAAAACTGAAAAGCATGCCAAGCATCCGTAAGTTGTAGTTTTATCACCGTCCTCTTATTCAATTGCCCCAGCCCCGGCCCTGCCAGCATCAATCTAGCCACTGACAGTGCTTCGGCTCTTTGTACGAGCCAGGTGATCTATTTTGTTATTTTAGTTTATGTAGCAGCTATATTGTTTCTATAAAAAGCAGAGAGTTAGATGTTTCAAATCTTTCTGAAACTTTTCAGTATCGTGCCTTGAAGCAATTTTGAGGAAAAATCTATCGTGTAACGAAATTTATTGCATTAATCGGAGCAACTGTCATTCTTGGACAATATGTAACTCAAAATGGGACTTACCAGCCAGAAACCTCACAAGAAGACAACGATAAAACTACAACTTGCGCATCATCATCATGTGTTTGTATCCATCTGTTTGCTAAAATGGCATTATGTCATGATCCTTTGTATTTGCATTTAGAATACACATAATGAACCTTTTCACGTATCGATAGTATCTGCATGTTTATACATTGCATATCATATAACCAAACGAAGCATGCGAGATTTTTAATTGAAAATATACATATATTAAATTTATTGATATGCTTACATATTAAGCATTCACAGGCAAAGGAGGCCGATGCCACAGGTTCTAAAGGCCCATTTCATCTTCAGATAAGTCACTTGCCGATAGGAATCCGAACCTTTGTTAGCACATATGGCTTTGTCGGATTGGGTCGGGTTAAAATTTATTGGTCGATGGCCTCGACAGGGTTCGATTACCTGACCTCTCAGCGACAAATCCGAACACTCTGGCTTATGCGGAAATCTCCTGACCTGGAGATGAATATGCTGAGGTGCTACAGAAAAGGGTGGTCCGCTAATCTGCTCCAGGCCAAGCCCAACACATAGCCATCAATATTTCAATCTGAAATTTGAAAGCATTGGACCGATTTTCCTCAGAAACCCTCAATATATAATGACGATCTATAAGGTTTGTAGATTACCGAGCATCGAACTTGCAGCAGCTAGTCAGACTAACATGTAGTTGGGAATACATCTGTATACCACGTGAGCTCCTTCCTTAGCTCTTCTCCCACCTAAACAGTTCAGTGTTAGCTGTTGCGTATGGTCTATAGTTACTAGACGCATAATACATTTGTATGCCTCGTGGAATCCTCCCTTAAACACTTACGGGTTTTGCGTGTCAAAGAACTTTCGTTTGCATCGTGGCTTAAGGTCGAATTCAGTGCTTGAGTTAGGTGACTTGAAACAAAACACAAACCTAATCTTTTAAAAGAGCTCCATTATCCATTGTTATCATGTCCAATGTGGATTAGGAAACCGTAGGCTCATACACTTATCCAATCTTTCTTCTATTTCGTATTTTTCTTTATAAAGTAATTTCTGATTGTGATAATTGAATGGTATAATATATATATATATATATATATATATATAAGGCCGAGTGTTGTATCTAGGTAGACCTGGTAATATTTTGAATATAAAAATGTTTAAATGCATATTAATAATTTGGGAATAGGCATGTCCATTAGTAATCAGTAAAATGCAATTATTAAAATAATTTTTTTATTTTCAAAATAGATATTATGATATTATGTTGTGTATAGTATTTGTTTAGCAATTCTTTATGAAAAGAGATAATATATTTCCTCTTTAATATGTGGTAGGAAAGATTATTTAACTTATGAACATGCACTATTGTTAAAATCATGTTTTTATTTATAAAAAGGTAAAATATTCAATATTTATTATGTATTATGTATTACGCTTTATTGATTAACTTACGAAAATGGTAGGATTTTTAAAATAAAGTACAAATTAAAATAAATTCTGAAAATTTGTTGGTTTGATGTTTTGATTTGGTATATATATATATATATATTTATTTATTTATTTTTCCATTGTTACAGTTCTGTTTTTTTTTCGATATTAATAAGTTTAAAACAGTTTAAAGAGAATTGTTTAGTAATATCTTCATACAAATACTAAGCAATGGATACTTTAAAAGAAAGTCAAACGTTCTTTTGTTTAAAAGAGGATTCAGGTTCATGAGGTTGTGTTTTACTAAAACTTTAAATTTTATGTGTGTATATATATATATGGTAACTTTTTAAATCATAGTTGGAAGCTAGTGGTGCATTATACATATATAATTATACTATATCTCATTTATTATTTAAACTTTAAATTAATTCCACATATTATATTATAACCTAAAAATCCACAAATATTAAACAAATCCTAGTTTGAATGGTGAACATTATATGCTATGACCGTGTGCGTTGGTAATACATGGTTAACTTTGATACTTGTATGCAAGCTCAAATTTTACGAAAATTATAGTAAGCCGGTCTAAAATTACCCATTTCTCATAAATTTATTATGTATTCCAGGAAAGGTTACAATGTTAAGAACGTATCAAAGGCAGCAACGCCAGCGAAATGCATTGCCATCACCTCCACCCTCGTCATCACCATCGCCACCTTGTAAATCGCCATCAGCACCTGTCGCTCCAGCACCCGATCTAACTACTTTGATAAGCTCATTGGAAGCCATTTTGGAAACATTAAAAGGGTCGCAGCCGACCAGTAGTAAGGAGGAGCAACGTTATCTAGAGGAAATACATTCAGAAAAGCCTAAGGATTGTGATTACAAGCCTCATAAAAAAGATATTTCGCGGGAACTGCAAAAGATTAAACTCCCAGAATTCTCTAGAGGACGAGCTAGAGAACATTCCGAAGCATGGTTGGAAGGGAAGATAAGATGTTTCGCACTAGGATAATATTCTTCCACTTCTGAAACAAATATCATCGTATTCCAACTCAGGGGGAATGCTCTGATTTGGTAGGGAAATATGGAAAAACAGCTGCATCTCACTTCAGATATTGTTCCTTGGGTGTTGTTCATGGACCAATTCCGTACAAAATACTTACCACCTTTCTTTCAAGAGCAGCAAGCCGGAGCCTTCCATACTCTAATCCAAGGTAGTAAGACCGTGGAAGAATACGAGATAAAGTTTATGGAACTTGTAAAATATGTTCCTTATCTAAACACGGATGAACGCCAGGCCGAGCATTTCATATTTGGATTAAATCCTCGAATCAGGGCCATGGTAAGAATGTGGAAGCCATTGATAGTAGAAGAGGCGGTTGAATGTGCCTGTTATGCAGAAGAACATCTGGGGATTGAAAGGGATTTCAGGCCAATTGAATCAATACCGCAGGAATTTACATGAAAGACTCCCCGAAAATTTTTCCTGGGAAATAACTCGAGACCACCTCCTTATGGTAACAGGTTTACCCCAAGAGGAATGGGAGCAAGAGCTCCCATGACCATAAATGCTATAGCTTCCGAATCCTTAAACATCAGTCCTTGGAAATCTCGAGGAACTGGTAATTAGGGAAGGAATGGGAGAGGAAGTGGTACCAGGGGACAGAGCTCTTGGTCTGGAAATTCATAGTCACACTCTAGGAGGCCCGCTCAAGTGGACTGTTGGGGGTGTGGAGGACCTCATATTCGGCGTGATTGTCCGGAAAACTCTCGGCAAACATGAAAAGGACCATCATCAGATGCTCAAGGAAATCATAGAATCCATGCCGTCGTCAACAACAACCAAGTAGCACATCAATCCACTGTAGTGGAATCTTCAGGTACAATCAACGGAATAAAACTCAAAATATTATTTGACACGGGAGCTACTGATTGTTTTATTACATCTTATGCATTAAATAAATGTGGGTTGGCAGCCTGCAAGCAAAACCATTTCAGACAGGTAGAAATGGCTTCGAGAGACCTTCAACTGGTAGAATTAAGTGTTGAGGATTGCAAAGTTGACCTAGGAGTCTGTTCGACCAAACTAAAAGTATATGTCATGGCCCTAGGAACTTACGACCTGGTGATAGGAATGGATCGGTTAGAGTCTCATTGAGCATGGGTAGATTGTTCCGGGAAAACAATACTTTGCTTGAATGATGTGGGAGAGACAATCCAAATTCAAGGTATTAAGAGAAAAGTATCCTTGCGTTTCATCTCAGCTATGCAAATGAAGCGGTGCTTAAGAAAGGGTTGCCAAGTGTATGCAGTTCAAGAAGTAAGCAAAGAGAAAGGGCCTTCCTTAGATCAGTATCCGATTCTGTCAGAATTTTCGGATGTTTTTCCAAAGGAATTACCAGGACTGCCTCCTAAGAGAGAGCTAGACCTTACCATTGAATTGAAACCTGATACGGTACCTATATCTAAAACACCTTACAGAATGACCACCCCGGAACTTCAAGAATTGCAAATACAGCTGAAGGAACTGTTAGATGTAGGGCACATTCGACCCAGTGTTTCACCTTGGGGTGTTCATGTAATCTTTGTCAAGAAGAAAGATGGTTCATTACGACTGTGTGTGGACTATCGAGATTTAAACCGAGCCACGGTAAAGAATAGGTATCCAATGCCTCACATTGACGACTTTTTTGATCAAATGAAAGGAGCTACAATGTTTTCAAAGGTCGATCTACGATCAGGTTATCATCAGCTAAGGATTAGCGAGAGCGATGTTTCTAAGACGACATTCTGAACTCGTTTCGGGCATTATGAATTCATTTTGGTACCATTTGGGTTGGCCAATGCACCTGCGGTCTTCATGAACCTTATGAACAACATTCTCCGCAAATATCTCGACCAATTTATACAAGTTTTCCTAGACGATATTCTCATTTACTCTAAGAATGAGAAGGAGCATGAAGAGCATCTTCAAATAGTATTATCTTGTCTCAAAGAACACAAGTTATATGGAAAATTATCCAAATGCGCTTTCTTTCAAAAGGAAATTCATTACTTAGGTCATATCATATTAGGTGAAGGAATCTCTGTAGATCCTGAAAAGGTAAACACAATCAGGGAGTGGCCGATACCTAAGAATGCACATGAAGTGCGTAGTTTTATGGGTTTAGCAGGTTACTACCGAAGGTTTGTGGAGGGATTCTCTAAAATTGCAAAGCCGATCACAAACCTCTAGCGCAAAGGTGTTAAGTATGAATGGACTAAGGAATGTGATAAAGCTTTTTCTGAACTTAAAAGATTATTGACTAGTGCACCGATTTTGCAAGTGCCTGATATGGATAAAGATTTTACTGTGCATACCGATGCATCTAAACAAGGGTTAGGTGCAGTATTAATGCAAGAAGGAGGTGTAATAGCATACGCTTCAAGAAAATTAAAACCCTATGAAGAAATTTATGCTACACATGATTTAGAGTTAGCCGCGGTGATTTTAGCTTTGAAGATATGGAGACACTACTTGGTGGGGAGAAACTTCGTGCTGAAAAGTGACCACCAAAGTTTACAGTATTTATTCACCCAGAGAGACTTAAATGCAAGACAAAGACGATGGAGTGAACTCTTAAGTGAATATGATTTTGTGATTTCTTACATAAAAGGGAAGGAGAATGTTGTAGCAGATGTTTTAAGTAGAAGACCTCAAATATTCTCCCTCATACCTATCAAGGTGAACTTAAGAGATCAGGTACTTGACATCTTGTAAGGGATAGTTGGTACTTAAAGGTAAGGTCGGGGCTTGAAAGCAACCATTCAAAGGAACCTAAGTTCGAAGGATATGATTTGGAAGAAAACGAAATTTTACGATTTCATGGAAGGATGTACATACTAGATAGTGGAAATCTCCGAAACACCATCTTGAAGGAAGTACATAGAGCAGTGTATTGTGCACATCCTGGTGTAAAGAAGATGTATGTTGATACTAAGACACTCTTCTTCTGGTCAGGCATGAAAAACGACATTGTCCTATTTGTCGCTAAGTGCCTTGAATGTCAGCAGGTAAAAGCTGATCATTATCACCCAACAAGTCTCTTACAACCTCATGACATCCCTATGACCAAGTGGGAAATAATTTCTATGGATTTTATCATTGGGCTGCCGCTTATGCAACAAAAGCATAATGTCATTTTGGTTGTGGTTGATAAATTAACAAAAAGCGTCCATTTCATCCCAGTAAGAGATACTTATGAAGTAGTTGATGTAGCTCGAGTATTCATAAATGAAATTATCAGATTTCATGGAATAACTAAGAAAATCATATCAGATAGAGATCCTCGGTTCACATCGAGATTCTGGACTTGTATGCAATTAGCCGTAGGGACTCAGTTAAATTTGAGTACAACATATCATCCTGAAACTGATGGGAAAATAGAAAGGGTAAATCAAGTACTTGAGGATATGCTAAGGATGTATGTTATGGACCAACAGTCGCGCTAGGAAAAGTACTTACCCTTGGTAGAATTTTCTTACAACAATTATCACAATTCAATTGAGATGCCACCATTTGAAGCATTATATGGGAGACCCTGCAGAACGTCGTTGAGTTGGGACAGGTTAGAAGACCGAGTAATCGTTGAACCAGAATTGATCCAAGAGATGGAGGATCAGGTAAAATTGATTAGGCAATGATTGAAAGAGGCTCAGGATAGACAGAAAAGTTATGCTGACACTCACAGGACATATAGAAACTATGTAGTGGGAGATCAGGTTTTCATCCGCATCAGACCAAATAAGAGCACCATTCGGTTTGGGAAGGGGACAAAATTATCCCCCCAATTTATAGGACCGTTTGAAGTCCTAGAAAAAGTTGGACCTGTCACTTATCGTCTTGCACTGCCACCCCACCTGCACAAAATTCATAATGTATTTCATGTATCTACTTTACAACACTATATTACTGACAAATCTCATAATATTCATTGGAAGGAACTACAGGTATCGGACGAGAGAACCCTTACGTTTAAACCATTACGTATTCTACAACGTAGGGTTCGACAGCTAAGGAACCGCCAAATAGACCAAGTTAAAGTCCAGTGGGACAAATATAGTCCTGGATCCGCGACTTGGGAAGATGCTGAGACTTTATCCCAGAATTACCCCAGCTTATGCTAAATTTTGAGAACTGGAATTTTTTTTTGTATATGACTACTCTATTTTGATACTTGAAACTTTATTTTGAATTATCACGTAAGAATGAATTTTACTTGTTGTTACATGAATACCCATAAAGAAAGGATGTTACTTAACTCTAGTGATACCGAATATATGCTATTGTTTGACTTTACTAGTACAAGGATACCAACATGGCTTATGTCATTTAAATTATCATTGTAGGAATATGAAATCTAGATCGTAGATCACACTTTTAATGACAACATGTATCAATTCATTTAATTTGCATCTCCATACAATTGAAGGAAAAGAAATAGAAGAGTAACTACATTTTAAATATCAAAGTGAAACATATTGTTATACAGGTTGAACATGGTTAAAACAAATGCATCATAGATGGAACATGTATGAACTAAACTGGGGCAGTATCTAAACGAAAAATTGTATTGGACATATTGATACATATGTGGACAAGTGTTTTAACCAAGTATGTTATATAAGTTCTAGGATCAATATCATAAATAGCAGTATATTTGGAATGTGTAGAGATTGTTATATGGGTAACAATTTGTTATGAACAATATAGATGCATATGCTGTAATGTGTGTATGAGTGTTTACATTGCAGATTATGTACAAGTGATTACCTTGCAGAATATAGGTTACAGAACCAATCCACGTGATGACAGAATTCCAAGAACAATTGAGACTCCCTGAGATTTCACGATAAGGTGTTGACCCTGGTCCTACTAGGAGGGGTGGAGGTGTTGCCCACAGTTTATCCTCCAATACCTAGAGTCATGGGAGGACTGTGCAAGTCACGCTCCCCTAGATGTGTGATGATGAATGCCGGATGCCTACAAGCATATCAGGTCGACGTAATCGACGATGATATCCTTAAGGTCTATGAATGGATCAGTGAAACTGATGCCATGGCATATTCCTATAGAGGACGAATAGGATGGGAGTGGAAGAGATTCGGAAGGATAGGATGATTTTAGAATAGTTTGGAGATTCGGTTGAGATGGGAAGTAACAATTAAATTACAGATACATACTTATTCAAATGGAAATTCAATCTTAAAATACAAGTCTTCTACAATCACCCTAATCTCTAAAACACAATTATCGATATGAGTATATGAAACCCTAACTTTGGGACGAAGTTTTTTGAAGGGAGAAAGTATGTAACGACACATTCCCAAGTTATAAGCAAAATAATATTAGTGTATATCGCGCACATTGCACTAGTATACGTACCCGCTAATATTTAAGATTTCCTAAGTTCGAAAACAAATTGAAAACCACCTTATATTTTGTCCTCGCCAAAATATGATAAAAAAAAAAAATCAGTTAAAATATATATATATATATATATATATATATATATATATATATAATTGGACTCATAAAAGAACATAATTAAAATATGAAGTTAATTAAGTTAGAAATAAATATCCAAAAATAAAAATTAACTTTAAAGAATGATTAATTAAATTAAAAACACCATGAATAAGATAACCATAAAAACAATTCAGACCACCATTTATTCGAATGACATTCCCATAAAGACAATTCATATCATCATTTATTTGAATGACATTTCCATAAATAACATTCAGTCCTACATTAATGAAAATAAAATCTCGATGGAGTTGTGGCGGTGGAGTAATGTAGGGCGGTGGAGGAATACGATAGCGGTGGAAGGGAAGGTTATTTAAACTATGAGACATGAAGAAGAGGGGGGTCTTTTGTTCTTGCATGAGATTGGAGGTTATTATCAAAGGAAGTGTTTTGCTAAATTGGGCTTGAAGGGGATAAGTTGTTTTGATGAAATTGATAAACTATGGAAGGGAGACTGACTGTTCTTGGAATTCTGGGCACGGGGGCAGAGGAGGCGTCCTCTGGATTTAGGATTTGAATCCTAAATTGGCTGGGAGGAATAGATTGGTTCTGAAATCTGTCCGTTGCGCTGAAGAGAAGGATCACAGTTCCAGCAATTATCAACTTGTTCAGTTTTTCCAGCAATCATCAACTAAATTATGGTTTGAATCTCACAATTCCAGGTATTCCTCTCTACATCAGCTAGTTATTTTGTTTGTGAACTTAGAATTAAGTTAAACTGTGAATCTCTCATTAGATTTTATGTTTAAATCCTCTTTCACTTGAATTTCTGCTTAAATTAAGAAATCAGATAAGTGTTTTTTTTTTAAATGATGAATTGAGACCTTACAGTATTAAATTATTAATTGAATTTTAGAGTAAAATCCTCCATTAATATCATCTGACAGTATTCTTTATCATTTCAACAAGGCCTGTTAGTCTAGTAAATGTTGTGGAGCTCATCGATTGACACTTCGGAACAATTTCAAAGAAGTGATTCACCCATAACAAGTGCACTGTATTTTGTGGAGTTGTAGTTTAAAAATGTCTACAAAATAATCCAGAGCCATAGTTTAAAAATACCTACAAAAAAACCCAGAAATTCTTGGAAGAATCTGAAGATTAACGACACAAATTTTGTGCGGAGGACCTTAAAATAAAAGAAATATAACAACACCATTTTGTTAAATTTTTAAATTGATTCAAATTGGAAGCACGGAAAACAAACGCACTGGCGTTAAAACATCTTTTCTTGACTGTGCCTGGTAAATGCAAAGTGTGTTGTTTTAGTCCCACATGGATCGTGTTCTCTATACAATCGAGGGAACAATTATAAATAGGCAGAGATTAAGTCTGGTACATACGGAGCCGTGTGGTCAACACAGAGCGAACTATTCTTTCACCTTTTAATAAATAATACTGTGTGTTGGCCACTATTAGCGGCATATGCCAATTTTTGAAAGCCTTCCCTTTTTTTTTATAGAGGGTGGAGGCTCGCAATTTAAACATAAATCTGGACTGGTAATGTTCACTATTTAAACATAAATCTGGTGGTGGACTAGACTGGTAATAGTCGGTGAGAGGCTCACAATTTAAACATAGATCTGGACTGGTAATGTTAACTATTTAAACATAAATCTGGTGATTGACAGGATTGGTTATCGAATCTTGGTTGGTAATGTTCATGATTAAAACATAAATCTGTTAATGGACTTGATTAGTAACAATTTTGTTTTGTTTTTTTTTAATCTGGAAATTGACTATTTTTAATGGACGCAATTGTTTTGGTTTTTTTTTTTGATCTTGAATGTGACTATTTTTTAATTTATCTGTTTGTGTTTTTCTTTTTTCTTTTTTGTGGGAAATCTGAAAGAATTTGACTGTATTTTTTCAAAAAATTTGATTGTCAGAGTTTTTATTTTTGCTGGAATTTGACAATTTTTTTTTATAAATTTGATCATCATCCCAAAATATTGAAGTTTGTAACCTATGTCTAAGCTTGTAACCTATTCTGGATTTTTTACTATTCCAAGATGGTAACTAACTCATGGAATTGCTTTAGGAGGCTGGGCAGAAAATATAAGGAAAGAAGCTTAAAATTTTAGGAGAGGTTGTGCAAATGTGCCTCATTAGCGAGGGGAATAAGTAATTTTTTTTGGCATAAAGTTAGACAAAATCTAATATTATACTAGAAGTTTACAAAGCAAATTGGGTAGATGAAAAAGCAGGAAATACAAAAATAATTATCATAGGACAGAAAGTGTAAAACAAAATTATAATTTGGGGATTATTGTCCAAGAAAATTTTAGGGGAAAATTTTTGTTAATTGATTAAATGTAGACATTTAAAAAAAAAAATTATTTGGTTAAATATTTGCTATACATATGATTAAGTAGTTAACATTCACCCAAAAAAAATATCAATTTTAATATTAAATTGTATAATCTTTGAATGTTTGTCCACATTCTATAGTGTAACTTTTCAAACCAAAATAATGACCAATAATTTATAATAGACATGATATCTGAATCTTAAAAAATACTTTGTGTGGAGCAAAATTATAATATGGATGCATACATTTTACAGATTGTCAAGATGACAAAATGAAAAGCAGGAGATACAAACAAAATTATCATCTAGCAAAAAGTGTGCAACATAATTTGGTTGCATAGATTTTACTGAGTGAAGTTGCCTAGAGAACCTGCACATTTGCATTTGCAGTGGGGGAGAGGTCTTGATTGGAGCAGAGGAGGGATGTTGTGATCCCAAAATAAGTCTAGATTTGTATCCCCAATGCAATGTTGAGACCAAAGTTTGTATGTTTGTCCATGATTTTATTGCCCTTGCACCAAACTCGAGTTAGCAAGGGAGCATGGATGTGAGACAAAAGGGATGCAACTTTTACAATTTTGGTTGGCATACACCACCTGTGAGAGACATTGGATGGCATAAGCCACCTATGAGAGACGTTGGAGGGATTGGTGCCACATTGTATTTTTCTGGAAAATAGATATGATAAGCTCTGAATCTCACTCAATAATAACCTTCTGATACTGTTTCAGATGGCTATTACAAGTCCTGTTGTAGAGCCCGTAGCTCCTTCATGTTGTTTGGTATTATGCGTGATTGCTTCTTAGGTTTTGACCCCTGGAATTTCTGAAAACACCCTCGTAATTTTCTGGTCCGGAGTTTCTTTTGAGGCTACATCAAAATAAATATAATTTGATGAAAAACAGAAGAGGAGGAAGCTAGGTTGTGGGACTAGAAGTAAAGGCAAGAGGATTGGAAAGATTGGAAAGAGCAGGGCAAGAAGAGAAGGGAGAAAGTCCTAGATCAACCGTGATACATTTTTCCAATGGGCCGCATTCCCAGTCCTGAGCATACCAAGAATTGAGGTAGATAGTTTCTTCCAGCTAGCTGAGAATGTCCTGCCAGGTGAAGTCAATTGCGAAGGTAGTATTGTTGAAGGTACATTTGTTCCTTTATTTTCCATATGTTCTAGCAAATGAAGCCAGGGAGTAGCTATTAGGATCTATTGAGGATGGAATTTTAGAATGGTGCCCACTTCCAATTTTCAAATTTTCTGATGATATTGTCCATCATTCTATCAAATTCACTGAAGACTATAGCTCATGTAATTTGGTATAATGAAAGAAACTTTGAAAAAGGGTAAGAAGTATATCAAAATTGTTAAAATTTTAAATGAAAGTGAAAATTATTATATATTCTAATAACTTTAATTTAATATAAGGAAAGACGTTTAGTGGAAATGGTAAAAAATTATGAAAATTTAGCTTTTGCTTATAAAAAATGGTAAAAAAATTTAAAATTGTCAAACAAACCCATGAGATACACATAGTAGTATTTGAAAGTTAAGGGAAGTAGTAAACTAAGATAAAAAATAATTTCACCCCTTGAATCTCCACGACTTTGTGTGGATTGAGTGGATGGGGAATGATGGAATAGCAAGATAAGTAGCTTCATCACAACTATATATCTTTTTGGAGATTTTGGAGTTTTGGTCAATTGGGAATTCGATTGGTTGGTATGTTCAACTAAAACAATTGGTTGTTGTGTAGAATAAGGTAGATCTGAAGAAGTTCATTATGTAAGTGCATAATCAACTGATTGGTTAATTGGGCATTTCATTGGTTGGTCTATTCAACTAAAACAATTGATTTTCTTGTAAAATAAGGTAGAGCTCATGAACTTCATTATGTACCCTCATTAATGTACGTGGACTCATCTTCCTCACTTCAAGGTGGTTGATGGCTTTATGAATTGATCTATCACATATTGCTTACATCCTTGAGCACAATAAGATGGCTTTGCTTTATGGATTGATCTATCACATATTGCTGATATTTCTTACATCCTTGAGCACAATAAGATGGCTTTGCTTTATGGATTGATCTATCACATATTGCTTACATCCTTGAGCACAATAAGATGGATTTATGGATTGATCTATCACATATCATGCATTCCACAATAAGATGGATTTATGGATTGATCTATCACATATGGTGCATTCCACAATAAGATGGATTTATGGATTGATCTATCACATATGGTGCATTCCACAATAAGATAGCTTTATGGATTGATCTATCACATATGGTGTCTTCCAGTTTCTTACACTACTTTGTACTTTGTGTTGATTGATAGTTATTTGGGCTTGAGTGTTATAATGGTAATCTAACTAATGACATGAAAAAACCATTTTGGGGTTATTCCCTACTCTAAGAGACCAAATTATTGTCACATGGTATCCACTTAGTTAACCTTTTTCATAGCACCTACACATGTGGGATTAAATAATACTATAGAAATTCTAACCACAGGGATTCAATTTGATCTTATGATATACTAAAACAAGATACTTAATCCCTTTTACAATTTGCGGAATTAAACATGATCATGCAATCACATAAAAAATTAAGGGAACAAGACAATCAATCAAAAAACACAAGATGTAGCTGTGGAAGCACGATGCCTAAAACCTCACTATCTGTATATTATATAAAGTCAAGGATCATGAAACAATACAATGCTTTCTCTCACCAGAGAACTTCTGCACTCTGCCAACTATCTCACACTGATCTAGGAAAAAATGGACAAATACTTAGCCAATTCTCAGCCTGCCTTGCTCATGCATTCCTTAAGGAATCAATGCCCTATTAAATATGAAAATCCCTTGCCTTGACTTCACAATCTATCCAAGGTCTCCAACTGACTCTATAACTGACTTGTACAATTTTATAATTATATAACTGATATTTATCTTCTCTTTAGCCTCTATCTCAACTGGGTCTTCATCAGAACTTACATGCAACAACTATTTGTAGTGACTTATCAGTTAACTGATTGACCACTCATTGTGAATTAAATCATATTTAATTCAGTGGACCTATCGCTAGCTCATCACTCAGTTAGAATTAGTTAAACTGATTTTAACTCAATTAATTGAGTCAACTAATTATAATTCATGCACAACTACATCTCGACCCCCTTAAATCGTGAAATCACTCTACATGCAAGCTCTCTAACCCTCAACTCAAATTTCCTAAGCTAACTCAGTCTCTTCCAAATTTAATTAAGGGAAAATTAAATTAGAAGCCCCACAGTGGGGTGTCATTTCTTGGGGCCACTTCAACAAATACCTCTAGTCTCACTAGATATTGACAAAAAGGGCCCAAAAATCCATCTTTTGGTTCCCCCTCCCACTACATCTTTCTAATAAAATAGCCCATATTTTTAGTAGATATCCCCTACTTTTATTGAAGGCCCCTTTTTATACCCACCAATACCTATAAAAAATCCCCCTAAATACCTACAATATATTGACTCTATTTTTCATAATTTTAAAACCCCCTTTATGAATTAACATGGTAAGATACAATGAAGCCCTTGTGATTACTATGCTCTACTTCCCGACTTTCACTTATCTCTTTACCTTTTTCTTATCCAAATGGTTGAAGTATTTTCTATCATTGTATTGGTCTACCAAAGAGCCCATCCATCTAAAGACCTCCTCTACCACTCCATCACAAGTCTCTAATGCAACCTCATTTCCTTATAAACTATTTGAAATTAGAGAAGAGTATAAGGATTTTTTATTAAATCTTCCATATTCATATCTATTTACCAACTTCAATTAACAATCATATTTGATTTGGTTGCATTGTTTGCAAATAGTGGATCAAAATATTATATTTTGGTCATCTTTGATGTTTATATGTAGTTCCATTTTCCATATCTTATATCCATATATCCCAGAAGACCCTTCCTTAAATACATCTCAACACATCATTTTTCCTCTATTCTATTAATGTTTGAATGGAGATGCTCATCCAAGCACACAAATTTAACCAAGGTGTTTCCAATGCTCTTTATATGGTTATCTTTCCACATCTCAAATATTAACCATAAAATCTTTACCTAAGATCCATCTTAACCATGGATCTAGCATGCATTGAGAAGGATAAATCTTTTTGAGGTGCAAAACACTTTTATGGTACAAAACTTGAAAAATGTTTGCATCTTGAGATATTTGATCCCTCTGAGCGCTCAACGCTTGATAATCCCTTTGGGAACTTGGATTGTGTAATCTACACAGGGTAAACTTGCAAATCCAACAAATTTTTGTTGGATTTTAGACAGAATTGACAAAAAACATATACCTAAAAAGGGTTTAAAATGTAAAATAATGAGATTATTTGAAATATTTTAACCATAAGAATTATTTCTTTTCAATTGTGTTATATAATATACATATAGATTTCTTTTTAACTATATGTAATATATACATAGTTACATTGAAATAATTGACCTAAAATAAGCTATGAAATATTTTATTTATAAACTACATTGTATATGGTAAAATATTTTTCCATTTAATGTATTTTTTAATACATATTAATATTATTTAACCCTACACCAGGGAGGCAGGAGCGGGAGGGGTGATATTTAATCTCAAAGAAAAATACGAAACAAAGTACGCATGTGGACTAGGGAAAGCCTTGAAAAACGAAGCTGAAGCTCTCTCTCTTTGGCAAGGTCTAAAGCTAAGCATTTCCAAAGGCATACAAAATTTGATTATTGTTGTCGACTCATTGGTTGTGATACAAAAATGCATTGGGGTATCTAAAATTGAGTAACATTTTGACATCGACCCCTCTCCATTGATAACAAGGATTGATTTTTTTATTAATTTTTTATTATTATTTCAAATTATATCATGTTAAAAGAGGGAATAATCAAATGGCGGACCATCAAGCAAATTTGGGTGTGACTTTACCCCAAGGAGTATTGTATACTGACCTCAAGGTTTTAACATGTCACGTCCCTTAATTACCAGTTTAATTATAATTGCAGTGTAGTACAGTTGGTCGATCGGGTTAAGAGCGGATCAAAGGAATAATCCCTTACTTACCACCTTGGGCATGGTAACGAGAATGTTGGTAGCTATCAAGGGACGCAGAGTAATTAAGAACAAGATGGTGCGATAGTGTTTAACAACCATGGAAAGGGACAAGTGGAATTTCCCAGGATACATATTAAATGGTGATTTAAGTGTGTTTACTTCCATTATCCGACATTTCTTCTCGCTTGTCGTGTGACGGTGCTTTGACTGGAGGAGTGTGCCATGATGGGTTTGCAGGTCGGGATTTCATTTAAATGTGAAGCAATGGGGATCTTGGCAATGGGATTTCATTTTAAAATTTTTATTATTATTATTTTTTTTAATATTGTCGGTTAACTCTTTGTATAAAAAATTTGATAAAAAAATATTTTATTTACGGAGGACATTGAAATATTTTATTTATAACGATATTGTAATATTATTTTTTTGTTATTAATATTTTAAAAAGTGTATTGTCAATTCTAACTTGACCATGGAAGGAACACATATCTCTAAAAAGTTTTTTCTTAATATAATAAAATTAGAAATAAAAACTTATAAATATTTTTTTTTTGTTTTTGTTTTTTTGTGTAAGTTAGGCTAAACTATATTAGATCAAAAGAAAATTTTACATAGGTGTTGCGCTGAGATGGTAAGCAGTGCTTAACCAATCCCAACCTTAGAGGCTTTCAAAATAGCGCAGGTTTGGGGCTGCCTCCTAGGAGGAAACCAACCCCTTAATAGCAGAAAATGGTCAATATTTACAAAGTGTGTCGTGACACATATAAAAACAAAAGATCTGTAGTATGTGCTGAAATAATAGAAAATAGAAAAGAGCCGAGCAACCACGCAGTCATGGTGTTCCTTCATCATCCTCTGTAGTAAGGTCCTCCTCCTCGATGCGGCATCCATATTCCTACGCAATGGCCTCCTCCTCAGCAGAAGGCACGTGCGGGGGCTTTGTAGCAGCTATGCAGAGGATAGGAGCGACTAGGTACTCAACATCAGGAACTCACATCCAAACTCCATCTGAATCCATGATCCACACATCTGTATCCTCCCCTTAGGCCTATTGAACCAGGAGAGGCTCGTTTTTTCGAGAAGTGAGCGGCTCAGAGTGCGCAATGGTGGATTTCCTGGGGCCTCTTCTGCCCCTATGATTATCTGAAGCTAAGGCGATCTCATCCTGGGTGCACTCAGACCGCTGTGGTGCTTCCTTGTCATGGCTTCCAGAAGAGGAGCCTTTAATGGATTCCAAACGGTGGTTCTGTCTATGTTGATAGTGACTCGAGAACGCGCCTCTTTGGCTACCCTTGATGGTCTTATGGCGCTGTCATGGAGCCATGGGGGGGCTTACAGGCAGAGAGGGAGAGGTCGATCCACAAGTGGTGACGTGCTCAACAGGGGATTGTGCAGCAGAGAAGCACAACGGGGGGGTGCGCAACAAATATTTATGCAGTAGGGCAACACGCAAAAGGGGGGCGCTCAGCGAGGGAGCCTGCCTCAGAAAGCGCGTAACGGGATGAATCTGAAGAAGCGGGGAATTTCGGGGGGAGGCGCGTAACCAGGGGGGACACCATGGGGAGTGTGCAGACAGGAGGGAATTAGTAGGAGAGGCTCCCGATAGGCTAGCACCAGTAAGGTGGCGCGAGCCTCTCCTGTCGGGAGCCTCTCCTGCTGATTCCCTCCAGGCTAGCACTAGTAAGGTGGTGCGCGAGAGGGAGAGGTGCAGCAGGGGGAGCGCACAAGGAAACTAAGGCAACAACATAATCGCAAGGGAGGAGGCAAAGAAGGCTCTGGAGGCCAACTGGAGCAGCATAGGGATGACAAAATGAGGAGAGACCGTGCCTTTTGAAGACCTATGGCACAAACACAGATGATGTGCGATTTTGTGGCATGCTCGCATATGCGTGTTGGGACAATTCACTTGGGGTTGCATGCGATTCAGTGTATGGCAGAAGATCAGGTGCATCAGAGTGCCCATGTGAATGATTGCTGAGAGGAGGTTCCGCATCAAGTTAAATTTGGCGGTGCAGGACTTCATCAGCCTATGCATGGGAAGAACTGGCTTCGCACATTCGCGTCATGTCACCCACATCCGGGGAAAAACTTATAAATATTAATTTACTTTGCAAATTTATTTATTCTACTACTACTAATAATGATGATGTTAAGTTTTTTTTTTCGGTAAGATTAGGCTTTAATATCATGATAAAAAAGACATACATAGATAGCCATTGCTAGCTATTGGTTTGCCACATGGGAAACCATACCAGTAACATAAGTTCAAAATTTCACTATTGTGTATTCTATGGTCTACCAAACTGTCTTTCAAAATGGAAGCAAAAATAGAAAATAAAATAAACCAAGAGTTGACAAAGATGACAATAATTTCATTATGATAGATACTCTTCTTGAAATATCTGACTTGCTTAATCATTATTTAGTTGAGGAGTCCACCGAAGTTGATGTTTTTGAATCTTTGTCATTGTCCAAAGAGGATAAGTCAAAGTTTGTCAATTTCTTGGCCAAAATAGAGACCCTCTCACTGAGTCTATCCACCTTATCCATTCATTCTACCATGCAAATGATAATTTCTTACTAAGAGCCTACTCTATTAGTAAGAATTCTTCCCATGAAAGTTTTAATTTGCTAGTAGAGATTAATGGTTTGCATGTAAGAGAAGGTGTGTGCTCTGGTAGAGTTTCCCACGTGAAGTATACATTCACTAGTTTCATGGTCCACTTGCCTATCTAGAATAAAATTTATGGATTATCGAACTTGTTCTTCCACAGGAGATGTTATTCTTCCACGTGAGAGGTTACTCTTTGGAGTACTTCAGGGATAGTTTCTCTATATCAAGTCATAGTAGCTCGTTGATTGGGTTTGGGTCTAGCCAATAGAGGGGGAAGCAAGGTTAGGGGTAGGGGAGGGACCCAATTATCCTCTTCTACCTCCACAATGAGTAGAGGAGAGACAACTTCTTGCCATGACCCAAGGACACCAGGGAGGGGATGAACAAAATCTAGAATATTGAAAACAAAGCTTAGATAGAGAGGAGAGGTAGAAGAGAGATAGTAGGAACTCCAAGAGGGGGGGCAAGGAATGTGAGGAGGGGGGTAGATAATGATAACCCAACATCATAATGAACATGGCACTCTTATCAAAGAGAAACATGGGAGGTAGCAGATCAAACAAGGGCTGAGAAAAGCTCAAATGGAAGTCATAAAAAACACGCCTCCTAGAATAAGAAGTACCAATGAGGGGATAAAATAGCGAGAAGATGATTATTCCACAACTCCTACAAAACACTGATAGAAAAATGTATGCAAATGAAGAGTTTTGTAGAATAGAAATTACAATTGTAGCAAACTTGAGACTCTTTTTCCAATTTCAAAATGAACCAGAGGTAGCGACCTAAACTAAGTATTTCTAACTTCAAACTATCGTCAATCCTACATGCAATGACAACTCCATTGTAGAATTGACATAGTCCTTCCTTCCTTCTTTACATGTAATTTATAACAATAACATGATTGTAAAAGTATGGGAGTGCCCACGAGAAACAATTGCGTGGAACATGATAAACTACAGCTAGAGCTTCAACCCTCCCTCCTTTATCACCATTATTCCATCCTATGTCATGATATGTTATTTCCATCTCGTTAATTGTCATAATTATTGCTTGGGTGCTCCTGCTTTTAGAATTTAGGAAATTTTTGTTCTCCCATGCAACTAAGGCTATCATCGTAGCTCCCTCCCATGAAATAACATAATTATTCTGGTTTTCAAGCTCCTGTGGTTATCAATTGATGAAGAAGAATCTGGATTTTCCACAGTGTCAGAGAATATTTGTCGACATTTCGAATCCCAATGGGGATCCATCTTCAGGACGATGAATGAAGGACTGAAAGAAGAAATTAGGTCAAATTTATAGAGAAAGGAAATTTATAAAAAGAGCCGACAAGCATTAATTTCTAGGAATTAATTAATTTATTTTTATTTTTTAATTAGATAATTATGCAGTGGTATGCTAGGCCATGTAGAGCACCATTTGGTGGGTGCTTTGCCACCCCATATTAAATTGATGCCTAACATGTCAATGCGAGGTGTCGCCCCACCAAATGTGCACCCATCTTGACGAAGTTTGTCCATTTCTGCAATTTCTTTGCATATGCTTCTTAATGCGCTAAGAAGAGGTTGGAGCCATTTTTATCCAACATATTTGCTTTGTAGTGCAAACCTTTGTTGGCCAGTTTCTCTACCATTTTATTTCAAGTTCTTTGAATATGTGATAGAACAAGGATTTATATTACTTGTAAGAGGACCATGATTCTCGTTAAGCCTACCATTAGTCTTCAACTATCAAAGACCTTGGTGGGGCTCGATCCGTTTTGCATTTTTTTATCATTAAAACAAAAATTCTAGAATCCCCTTCAATTATCAATTTTTAATAATTAAGACACTTGGTTATTATTAGTCCTTGCTTCATAGTTTAGAGTTCTGACACATTATTGCTGTCACTGTCTAGATTTCCGACATAAATGTGAATAATTTTCCCATGATCATCTCTAAACACCCCTCCAAAACTTGTAGGGCCAATATTTCCAGTGTAGGCGACGTCAAAGTTTTATTTTAAGAAGCCAATAGGAGGAGGTTTCCATTTATCAGGATTTGAGGGAATGATTTGGGGTTGTGGAGCTTGCGAGTTTGTAAGAGATTGATTGAGCCCCAAAAGTGTGAGAATGCTTAATTCCTTGAAATTACATTTGCAATCTTGTGCTGACAAGGGGGTTGTGAGGATTGTTTCCATTAGCCTTCCTATTATGGAGCTCCATTTAATGTCCAAATTTATTAATTAGTCTTTGAAGATTCTTTTGTTCCACATTATAAATAATTGGAAGAGTTGCCAAGCCATGTTCACTTTAACACTAGCAAAAGATCCATGCTTCCATTCTTTAACTGTTAACCAAATAATTGTTTAATAATGTCAAGTTAATCTCAAGGTAAATACATATGTTTTGAATAATGACTTATAAATATAGTGTTTCTTTCTAAATAAGCTACTTAGAAAATGAGAATATTGGTAATTATTGATAATAAAAATGATTAAAATATTATTATTTTAATTGAAAAATATTGTTTTTTAACTCTAATATATATAATAATTTTTAATTTATTATTATTATTATAAACAATGTTTCATTGTTGATTGTTCATGGATTTTCAAAATTACTTTTATAATATAATTAATTTATAAAATATTTCTTATATTTATTTAAAAAAATTATAATATAATTAATTTATAAAATATTTCTTATGTTTATTTAAAAAAATTATAATGTATTTTATTAATATAATATAAAATAATCTTTCATTCATATGATATGGCAGTATCCTTTTCCTATTAATATGATATGCCTGTTAAACGCGTAGTAGCTCATCAATTGAGACTGCGAACAATTTAGTTTCATAAAAGTGCTTCACCAATAATAGCTTTCCTTTCCTGTAATCTGTGGAGTGTCGTAAAATAAAAGAAATTAAACGCGCTCCATTTTTCTAAATTTTAAAATTGATCAAAGAACCACGGATAGACAAACGCGCTCGCGTTAAACCATCTTTTCTGTCCATCGCTGAGACTAGTAAATGCAAAGTGTGGTGTTTTTGTCCCACATTGATCGTGTTGTCGTTACAATCAAGGGAACAACTATAAATAAGGGGGAAATTAATGTTGAACCTACGGAGCCGTGTGGTCAGCACAGAGCGAACTATTCTTTCGCCTTTTACTAAAAAATACCGTGTGTTGGTCACTATCAGCGGCATACGCCAATTTGTGGAAGCTTCTCCTTCATATCGAGGCGAGAGGCTCATAATTCAAACATTAATCTGGATTGGTCATCAACTCACGGTAATAAAATATTACGAAATAACTTAATTTACTAAAAATTGTTAATTAGTTATTTTTAATATATTACGAAATAACTTAATTTACTATAAATTGTTAATTTGTCTTTGTGACTTTTTGAAGTTTTGGGTGCCGGAATCCGGTGAAATATTCAAGCTGGTTTTTTTAATTACACCGTAAAAGCCTTCAAAAAATCAAGCACAAAAAATCAAAAAATCAAGCACAAAAAATCAAAAAATCAAGCTAAGTATTTGGTATTTGGTATTTTTTTTAATTTTTACGTATTTGGTATTTTTTTATTTATTTTTACTTATTTGGAATAAGTGTGTTGGTTCCATTCTCTTCAATATTATTTTTTATGCATTCGTGGCCCTCTGCAAAAACTATGGGATATACAAATTCTCTGCCAGTATAATCATGCCCAGTGGCTAGTTCCGCTGTCCACTCGGGGCTTTTTTTTAATGCTTATTATTAAATCAAATCATAAAATTATTTTTATATATAATTTTTCACATTTATTTAAAAAAATTATAATTTTTATAATATAAATTTTTATATTCATTTTAAAAAATTATAATTTTTTTATTAATATAATAGAAAGATAATTTGATTTTAAAATGAAATCTTATCGTATTAGATTATTAATTGAATATCCTTCATTAATATCATCTGACAGTATTCTTTATCATTTCAACAAGGCCTGCTAGTCTGGTAGACGTTGTGGAGCTCATCGATTGACACTTCGGAACAATTTCAAAGAAGTGCTTTACCCATAGTATACTGTATTTTGTGGAGCCGTAGTCTAAAAGTATCCACAAAATAATCCAGAGCGGTAGTCTAAAAATACCCACAAAATAACCCAAAGATTTATTCTGAAGATGATTTTGTGTGGAGGGCCATAAAATAAAAGATATATAGTGTGGAGGGCCATAAAATAAAAGATATATAACAGCACCATTTTGCTAAATTTTTAAATTGATTCAAGTTGGAAGCATGGATAAACAAACGTGCTGGCGTTAAAACATCTTTTCTTGCCTGTGCCTGGTAAATGCAAAGTGTGCTGTTTTAGTCCCACATGGATCGTGTTGTCCATACAATCGAGGGAACAACTATAAATACGCGGGGATTAAGATTGTTTGTTACGGAGACGTGTGGTCAACACAGAGCGAACTATTTTTTCGCCTTTTACTAAAGAATACCGTGTGTTGGCCACTATTAGCGGCATACGCCTATTTTTGGAAGCCTTCCCTTTTTTAAGATGGTGGAGGCTCACAATTTTAACATAAATCTGGACTTGTACTGTTCTCACTATTTAATCATAAATCTGGTGATGGACTGGATTGGAAATAGTCGGTGAGAAGCTCACAATTTAACATAAACCTGGACCGGTAATGTTCACTATTTGAACATAAATCTAGTGATGGACTAGATTGGTAGTAGAATCTGGACTGCTAAAGTTGACAATTAAAACATAAATCTGGTAATGGACCCGATTGGTAACTATTTTGTTTTGTTTTTTTAATCCGGAATTTGACTATTTTTTAATGGACTCTATTGTTTTGTTTTTTTAATCTTGAATTTAACTATTTTTTAATCTACTCGATTGGTAATGGTGTTTTGACTATTTTTTAATAGACTCGATTTGTAATGGTATCTTTATTGGTAATGGTGTTTTTTTTATTGACGGCATAAATGTGTTTTTTTTTGAAATTTGAACGAATTTAACTATTTTTTTCAAAGCAGTTTTTATTTTTGCTGGAATTTAACAATATTTTTTTTTTAAACTTTTATTTTTTAAATTTGATTGTAATAATTAACATCATTCCAAAATCTTGAAGTTTGTAACCCATGTCTGAATTTTTTTATTAAAGGTTTTGTAACCTATGTCTGAATTTTTTTATTAATTTTATTTTATTATAAGCTTGTAAACTATTCTGGATTATTTACTATTCCGGGTTGGTAATTAACTCATGGAATTACTATAGCAGGCTGGGCAGAAAATATAAGGAAAGAGCTTAAAATTTTAGGAGAGGTTGTAACTCATGGAATTACTATAGCAGGCTGGGCAGAAAATATAAGGAAAGAGCTTAAAATTTTAGGAGAGGTTGGGCAGAAAACATAAGTAAAGAAGCGTAAAATTTATTAAATGCTTGGGAATAACTTTTTTTGGCATAAAGTTAGACAGCACCTAAAACTAGCATTTCTTTAAGGATTCAAAATACACCGAAGGAGCGGACTTTGTGTTAACTCCCATGCAGATCAAAGGGCACAGTCTCCATTGATCTCAGATCAACATCAACACCATCTCTTTCAAACACCAAATCAATTCTGCATATATGAAAGAGAAAATAGCTATATGGACAGAGGTTGTCCCAATTTCGGGTTCGATTTGGGAAGGGAAAGGTTCTCCTTCTTGCAATTCCCGCTAGTCCAAGAATACTTGCAATCCGTGCTTGCAAAGGCAATTGTACAAATAGGTAGCCAATGTTTTTTTGCAATCAGACCCATGGTGGTTAATAAAGACATCATAGACATAGTAGTTGTTTTTGGCATATGAAGTAAACACAAATGTGGAGGATGCCATACTATCGATAGACATGCCGATAGGAAAGAGTTTAGACAAAATGAAGGCAAAGACAATCAAGTAACATCAGTTCCTCTCGTGAAAAGTTCATCAAATTCTTAAAGAACCTAAATTCCCTAGTGTTTCTCGTGATTGATAATGTTTCTCTTCACTATTCATCTCCTGATTTCATAAAAATATTTAACTCTGTAGAGCATATGTGTAGATTCTTGGATTCAACCACTGTATGTTTCAAGGAGAGAGAGTGTGAGGAGAAGTGTATGGTTGAAGGGGTGAGGCTGCGTTTTTCACCGTCATGTTCAAAATGATAGCTATAATTATTATACAACGTTATAGTTAATATTAACATTTTAATAAGAGTTTAAAAAATTCAAACCTTCACTCTGCCTTTTAAACAAATTGGAACTCTCAAAATAATTATAAAAATAAATGCGCTACTAAAATCTCCACATTCATTAATATTTGTTGACATAAACCTTAAATCTAAAATATCACACCTTAAAGTAGTATGATTAAAGAGAGTTGAGTTTACTCTTCAATCAAAATAAAGTGTTAATAGATTAGTATATTATAAAATAACCCAGAATCAAGGTTTTTTTTGATGGTTACTCCACAATATGAATTAGGCTCAGATTTAATGATGTTTGATTTTGTTTTGAATTAGGTTTAAATTTAATGATGTTTGATTTTGCTATGAAAAAACAACATTTTTTTAAAAATTAATCATGTGATTTAATTTAATTTTGATTTGGATTTTTTCATTAAATAAATAAAGTTGAATTTAAATAATAATGTAAAATTAGAAAAAACTGTGTAGGTTTTTTAAAATATATGAATTATTTAAAAATATTTAATACATTATAATTAATTATAAATAGTTTATCGTTTTGGTTTTGGATAAAGGGTAATTGGGTGTTCTGGTAAGACATTTTTTGATGTAAAGTCACCTCTAGATGTGAAGTCAAAAAATACTGCGGGAAAATCTTGTTTTGTGTTATTTAAACTGGTTTTTTGACTATATATATGGATTCAGCCCCCTGAAAAACACTTAGAGCACTTCTATTGTGCAGGGGTTACTCATCAAACTTGTGATTTCAATGAATTCTTGCCAAATTTTAGAGAAATTAGACAGAAAAATTCCCCATAAAAACTTCTAAAAAATCTCACTAAAAACAACTCATATTACCAACCAAAAATCTGTAACTTTATAATATTTTAATAAATTTATTAAACTATTATTTTCTTTCCTTTTATTTTATATATTTAAATCACTGACCAGAGGACTATAATTTTATGATATTTTTATTAACTAAATATGCTTTAAATCACAGTTTTCTGTCCTCCTATATAATTGTATTTGGTATCATACACGTTTTTTGGTTTTTAATTTATGAATTTCCAATATTTAATAAGTAAATCGTGTTCACTATAATGATGTTGACTCTAGTTTTATTTCCGAGGTTCCATGGTACCAAGTTATATTTTTATTAACTAAATGTGCTTTTAATCACTGTTTTCTGTTCTCGTATGTAATTGTGTTTCGTCACATATATGTTTTATTTGGTATCATATAACTTTTTGGTTTTTAATTTATGAATTTCCAGCAAAAGGGGTTCACTATAGTTTTTTGTTTTACTTCCAAGGTTGCATGGTACCGAATTATATTTTTATTGACTAAATGTACTTTAAATCACGGTTTCCATGGTACTGTGTGCTCTGTCTCCCCATCTATTTTTAGAGACAAATATATGTAAATGTAGCGGACCAGCAACATTCAAATGTAGTTTAGCTCTTTCGAGTTAAGTTGGATGGGATGTTTAGTGTTTCGTGAAACAGGTCCGCTGCCTTCGTCAACAGGATATCCAGAATATCCAAGTCGATTGCCATGTATTTCAGAAAATCCAGGTGATTTGCCGTACATTAATGTATTTTAGTCTTTGTTGAAATATGTCATTAAAATAACTCTGCTCAATTGATGGCTTTGCAGTCACGGCACCAGGCCGGCCCAGAAGCGATGTTAAGAAGAGATGGCAGCAAGAGCAGGCTCAATATGTTCTGCAGAACAATCAGGGATTACCAGGGAAAAATTGACCAGGGCTGGCAACCTACGACAGCACAAACTTTCGGAGGTGTACAGTCCAAGGAACAACAAAAGCCTTTTGCCGAAAAGGGAGCGATTGAAAAAAGGGAAGAGCAGCCATTGAAGAAAGCTGAGGAAGATAAGAGGAAGGAGCAGGAGAAAAAGATGAAAGAAGAAGATCAGAAGACAGAGAGGGAGGCTGAGGATAAGAAAACAAAGGCAAAAAATGAGGAGGATGTAAAGAGGGCTAGAGAAGCAGAAAACAAGAAGCTACCCACAGGAATTCAACCTCAAAAAGGTCTGAACCCCGAAGAATCTTGGCAAAAAAAGGATAAGCCAGAGGAGAATGCTAGACAGGAGAGATCCTGGCCGCAAAAGGGAACTACTCAATTACAGGGCAGTGAACTAGCAGCCCAGGAAAAGCTAGTTTATCCCCGTTACATGTCTTAAATGTACAACCTTTATCAGTGAAAGAAGCCATGATAGACCTTAACGAGGACCAGTGAAAAATTCTAAGAAAAAAAGAAAAGAAGAAGTACCATTCATATGGAGTTTGATTAAGACCAGCAAGACTATCATCACATAACTGGCGCAAGCCCAGGTTACTGATAAGATAAGAGCTTTGATGGCAGGGGAAGAAGATTATGAATTTCACTGGACAGAAATGACGCCCTCAAGAGAAAAAGCTATGAGTTTCTCCAATTTTGCACACCAAGTCCTCCTGGCTGACAAATATAAGGAGATGATTAAAGAGCTGAAGGACGCTATGAACCAGCTAGTAGCAGCAATTTAGGGGATTTGGGGAAATGGCCATTTTTCAGCGCCCATACTAGCCCATTCTGTTTTTAAATTCTTGCAGTGTATTTTTTAGGCTTCTGAATCTAAGAAAGTGCTGTTACTTGGATGCCCTTGTGATTCCTGCCACATTATCTCATTTTTTCAAGCAACTTTAAGATGAATACCAATATTATGCCTCCACAAGCAGAACATATATAAGTTGGAAATCAAGATTTTCTCAGCATTTAATTAATAATCACTGTAATTTTATTCTGGAAAGAGTAATTTCAATAATCTTAAAAATACTTCTATTAAAAGTAATTTTATTCTGCATCAGCATAATTAACCCTAAAAAATATAACCTTGTTCAGAGCCTTTTCCGCAGCTCTATACTCACCCAGCCCAAAAAGTGTACTGCCAAGAAGCTTCAACGCCTTGTAATGGGTTGAGCATTGCAAATTCTAGCAAGAATGAAAATATTCCTTTGGTTGATCTCAACAAGTGACCAACTGTTCTCCTTCGTTGTCTCTCAAAAACGTCCCGGGCTTCTCCGCCATTGCCGTTTCTTTCTCTATCGCACCCACTGCTCTCGCAGAAATCCTACGCTGGCATTTCCACCCGGAGAAGGCCAAATTGTTGCAGGCTCTTCCCCTGCGATTCGAACTGGTGGCCTCAGAAAATGAGATTGAGTGGAAAGATACACAGGAAAACACCGGACAACTCACACAGGCATTCAGCATCTGTGGTAATTCTGAAAGGAAATGGCCGACGATACTCCGAGATTACAATTGATCCATCGAAACTGTATAAGTAGGCCAATCCTCTGCAGTGCAATGGCAAAAAACTATGCGCGTATGATTTGGGTAGTTTAGCTTCGACATTCCGAAATCCGGAGACTCTGGGAAAAGTCAATGCCGCATGCGAATTTTTTAGAAATTCCAGTATCGCTATTGGCTATAGTGAACAGTGTGTTCACCAAAAACCCCACAACAAAACACCTTCGCTGTAATTATTCTAGAAGGTTACAAAGCAAATTGGGGGATGAAAAGCAGGAAATACAAAAATAATTATCATACTGCAGAAAGTGTAGAACAAACATCTAATATTATACTGAAGGTCACAAAGCAAATTGGGTAAATGAAAAAGCAGGAAATACAAAAATAATTATAATAGGGAAGAAGTGTAGAACTAAATTATAATTTGGGGATTATTGTCCAAAGCAAATTGGGTATATGAAAACGCAGGAAATACAAAAATAATTATCATATGGGAGAAGTGTAGAACTAAATTATATTTTGGAGATTATAGTCCAAGAAAATTTTAGGGGAGAAATTTTGTTAATAGTTAAAAAAAAGTTTTCATTTGGTTAAAAATTTAATTTATCGTCCAAGAAAATTTTAGGGGAGAAATTTTGTTAATAATTAAAAAAAGTTTTCATTTGGTTAAAAATTTAATTTTTTACATATAATTAAATAATTAATATTAAAAAAAAATATTAATTTTAATATTAAATTATATGATCTTTATATATAATTTAACATATCCACATTTTATACATATAACTTTTCAAACCAAAATAGTCACCAATAATTTATAATAAACATAATATTTGAATCTTAAAAAATACTTTGTTCCACAATATGGATGCATAGATTTTACAGATTGTCAAGATGATGAAATGAAAAGCAGGAGATACAAACAAAATTATCATCTACCAAAAAGTGTGCAACATAATTATTATTTGGTTGCATAGATTTTACTGAGTGGAGTTGCCTGGAGAACCTGCACATTTGCATTTGCAGTGGGGAAGAGGTCTTCCTGGGCGTGGAGTTGGCAGATTGATCAGAGCAGAGGAGGGATTTTGTGATCCCAAGATAAGTCTAGATATGTATACCCAATGCTGAGACCAAAGTTTGTATCCTTGTCCATGATTTTATTGCCCTCGCACTAAACATGAGTTAGCAAGGGAGCATGGATGTAAGACAAAAGGATGCAACTTTTACAATTTTGGTTGGCATACGCCACCTGTGAGAGAGACTTTGGAGGGATTGGTGCCACATTGTATTTTTCTGGAAAATAGATATGATAAGCTTTGAATCTCCTTCAATAATAACCTTCTGATACCTGTTTCTGATGACTATTACAAGTTTGGTTGCAGAGCCCATAGTTTCGCCATGTTGTTGGTATTATGCGTGATTGCTTCTAACGATTTGATCCCTGGAATTTCTGAAAACACCCTTATAACTTTACGGTCCGGAGTTTCTTTTGAGGCATCATCAAAATAAATATAATTTGATGAAGAACACAAGAGGAGGAAGCTAGGTTGTGGGACTAGAAGTAGAGGCAAGAGGATTGGAAAGATTGGAAATATCAAGGCAAGAAGAGAAGAGAAGGGAGAAAGTCCTAGATCAACCATGATATATTTTTCCTATGCATACCAAGAATTGAGGTAGATAGTTTCTTTCAGCTTGCTGAGAATGGCTTGCCAGGTGAAGTCAATTGTGAAGGTAGTATTGTTGAAGTTACATTTGTTCCTTTATTTTCCATATGTTCCAGCAAATGAAGCTAGGGAGTAGCTGTCAGGATCTATTGAGGATGGAATTTTAGAATGGTGCCCACTTCCACTTTTCAAAGTTTCTGATGATATTGTCCATAATTCTATCAAATTAACTGAAAATTATAGTTAGCTCATTTAATTTGGTATAATGAAAGAAACTTTGAAAAATGGTAAGAAGTATATCAAAATTGTTATTATTTTTTTTTTAATAATGAAAATTGTTAAAATTATTATATATTCTAATAACTTAACTTTAATTTAATATAAGGAAAGACGTTTAGTGGAAAATGGCAAAAAATTATGAAAATTTAGCTTTTGCTTATGAAAAATGGTAAAAAAATTGAAAATTGTCAAACACACCCATGAGAGATACACATAGTAGTATTTGAAAGTTAGGGGAAGTAGTAAATTAAGATACAAAAATAATTTCACACCTTGAATCTCCACGACATTGTTTGGATTGTGTGGATGGGGAATGATGGAATAGAAAGATAAGCAGCGTCATCATAACTCTATATCTTTTTGCAGATTTTGGAGTTTATGGGTATTTGATCATGAATCAAGTGCATGATTACTTGATTGGTCAATTGGGCATTTGATTGGTTGGTCTATTGTTGTGTAGAATAAGGTAGAGCTCAAGAATTTCATTATGCAAGTGCATGATCAACTGATTGGTCAATTGGACATTTCATTGGTTGGTCTATTCAACTAAAACAATTGGGCATTTCATTGGTTGGTCTATTCAACTAAAACAATTGGATGTCGTGTAGAATAAGGTAGAGCTCAAGAAGTTCATTATACATCCTCACTAATGTAAGTGGACTCATCTTCCTCACTTTAAGGTGGTTGATGGCTTTATGGATTGATCTATCACATATTGCTTACATCCTTGATCACAATAAGATGGCTTTATGGATTGATCTATCTATGCATCCTCACTAATGTAAGTGGACTTAAGGTATAGCTCAAGAAGTTCATTATACATCCTCACTAATGTAAGTGGACTCATCTTCCTCACTTCAAGGTGGTTGATGGCTTTATGGATTGATCTATCACATATTGCTTACATCCTTGATCACAATAAGATGGCTTTATGGATTGATCTATCTATGCATCCTCACTAATGTAAGTGGACTAATCTTCCTCGTAGAGCTTGTTGGGGTTCCCATGTTTTGGCAAGGTTGGTAATACCAAAAGATGAGACAACATCAGAACCACTTTCAGACCTCAAGATCTAGCCCTCCTGGGTCCAGAGAGGGATCTCTCTCTATGTTATCAAAGGTTTTATGTCTTTGAAGCTCTATGTTAAGATGTTAGGCTAGTTATAAGGCTCGGGGTGTGTTTGTTCTATTTGTTTTGGTTGTTGGTTATTAGGAAAGGAAGGGTTCAATGTAAGGCCAGGATGAGCAAATAGGGATACAACAGAGGTGAAATGTTCCAGGAAATATTCAAAACCATTGGGCAATGGGGCCAGGAAAGGATTTGCTTGCTACTCAATAGGCAGGCTTTCAATTGGGCTAGTCATCTGAGACATAGGATCTTAAAGTTGATTGTGTGTAATGAAAGGAAGGAGAGGAGGAAATGACACGGATTTTGGAGCACAAAGTTAAAACCCAGTTGGTCGCACAAGGATCCTAGTGGACAGGGCTAACTCTAATCCCCAACGTTCCCAAATATTCCAACTAAATCCTTAACAAGAAACATCTAAGAACAGATACATTTAATTCATACATCAGAGAGTAGGCAATATCATCCACTACACTGGTTAAATTAACTGCAATCAATTCTTAGATAATACATTCAGAAGAGAAACATTAATGGCAAGGAGAGCAGAACATAGGGTACCTAACAAGGGTAAATCCTATGCCAATATTCTGATGAAAGCCAGTAGAAACGAAATGAAATGAATGTAAACACAAAGATAGGAAAACATCACCGCTGTTTCAGATCAGGATCCAAAGAAATGTGCTTGTCATATTAAATAGCAATACCATTCAAGTACAACATGCCAATGGCTGAATACTCAGTCTGAAAACATCTTCTTCAACCTATCTTACAACTTTACACAGAGACTGCGTCTCAAAAGGAACTACTTGCAGTTCTCTGATAACTGATCAACAACCTTTTACAATGAGTTTCTTCATGGATTTATAGCTCCGGAGGAGCAGAGGAGGTAGGTGAAGAACTAAATGCAACATTAAACTTTTGAAAAGAAAGAGGGCCGAAGCCCGTTCTGTATAAATCCTGTGCATTAATCTCTGGTGTTCTGTGGGTGAACGAATTATCTTCTTCAGTCTTCAGACCACTCTGATGTAACTTTGATGTACTCTGATTGCAGTACTGTGTGGTGCTATTGGTGGATAAACGAAATGAATGATAAAGAAGTCTGCCATACTGATGAAATAAATGCTCTGATAGTACCGGAGCTGTTTTCAGGGTAGAAAATCTCTCCAGAACACGGCATAGATTGAACACTGCATGGGCACTCTGTCCTTTATGGAGGAAAAACATTCTGCTGCTGTAGAAAACCCTGATATGCATTGATTTCTGCGTGCTGTACCTTCCTGCATGATCCGTGGGATTACTGATATGGTGCTTTGCCATCTAAAACTCAGAACATAAGGCTAAAATATCTTCATTTGTGTGCCTTAAGCTCTCTACTACTCCACTTATACCTTTGACTGTGAAATATGTGTGTTAATGGCGCCAGAAATATTTGCAGAGTTTGAATTCTTCTCTTTAATGCAAGTCCTGTCAGCCACCTTCCCGGGCTATCCTTTGTTATCTCGGCCTTTGGAAGTGGTCTTTTCCTGCGTTTATGTCACTGTGACAGAGATAATAAGCCATGGCGATTTCCTGTCCACCTGCAACCCTGCAGAACACGAAACTGTTAATAAAAAAATGAATGGGGTGGTGGATGCAGTGAACGACTGTGAGGACGTTAGACAAATGGCGGAAAATGCTGTGGAATGGTGGGGAACAGAGATGGCGCAAGGTTGGCGGAATGCGGAACAACTATACGTGAAAACCTTATAAACATCGACCTTTGAATGCATTTATGCAATGGGATGGCGGAGGTACGGTGGATACACGTGGAGGTGACGTGGCGGGACCGGGCGACGACAGAAGAGTCAACAGCGGAGAGACAATCTGGACCGTCGGATCTAAGAGGAGATCGATAGTGGGAAACACGGCGGGGGTAATGAACGGTGGGCCAGGGGTACATTGATCGTGGATTAAAACCCGCACAACTCTATGGAACGGCGACCGTTGGATGGGCCAAGACAGATCTGACGACTGTTGGCGATATCGCTCCGTGTCCTGTACAGAACAATAACGCGCGATGGAATAGCAGTTTTGAAATCGTACAGGAGCCACGCGTCGAGAGGTGTATGTAATCGCTGGCCAATGAGGAAATATCGCCAACCGCCCGAAGGCGGTGCGATAGAAACCGCCGGGTTTTTGAGATAGTGCGCTGCGGGGACCACCGACGGGTAAAATCCAAACCGTTAGATCTGCGGGTAAATGGACGGCGATGGCGTGGTCGGGGGTTTGAATGGATTAAACACGAACAATGTGGGTTTAATGATCGCCGTCCGATCTATAAATATCCACGGCCAGGAGCGCTCCCGATGTACATTGGAGGTTAGTGCCCTTCAAGCCAGCGTTTGGTTACAGCGCAGGGTTCTATGGGAGGAACAGGTGCGGGGGCTAGGCCCGGACTATGAAGAAAATATGATATTTTGGCTTGTTTTGAAGCATTTTAAGGCCAGCCAAGGGTAACGATAGGGGAATGAGGGGGATTTCTGGGATGGAAAAGGGGAATTAGGGGGAAGAAAGGGGACTTCGAGGAAAGGAACAAAGGGGTGAAAATGAAGAAATTTTCAAGAGTATAACGGGCAGAACTAAAACCCTTTGGAATATAATTCTTTATCGGCAAGGCTTATTTACTCAGAACAGCAGAGGGAAACAGTCACAAGGCAGGGAACTTGAAAAGGCTGCAAGGATGATGTGTTTACAAGGGAAATACATTCCTTGTAGACTTATAAAAAAAATTAGCCCCTTGCTTGCTTTCCAAGGAAATTATAAGGGGCTAACAGTGGTTCCACATGGGGATGGCTTCTTCTTGAAGGAGTCAAAAATTCAGAGAGTAGATCTTTGGTGTAGGCCAGGTGCCTGCTGCTTTACACATCCTTTCTTTCTTTAGATCAGCTGCCACAATATGAAGACATTACATCAGCAGAAAAACTTTCCCAATCAATCTACCTACCCACACTACAATCCTAGCATTTTTCTCTTAGGGTGCATTTGGACTAGCAGACCCTTTACATCATTTATTTTACAAACAGAAAATAAACCTATTCTAAATCTACCCTTATTAATCCATGAGGCCAGATCAGACTGTTGGTCTCATGTGTTTCTCTACCTAGTCTAATTATCTGCTGGGATTAAACTGTCCAACAGATTTCTTCTCTATATTCTATGTCAGAAATTGAAAAACAACCAAGCCAGGATTAGACTGACTGACTTGCTGTGGGTCCAAGGCATAAAGACAGTTGCACATGGACAAAATTTGCAGAAACTGAAAACAAAACTGTGAAGGCTTGAGATCTGAAACTTGAGGAATCCTTCTTCTCTTTGTGACTCAAGTTTTGAGCATGTTAGAGTCACTTCTCTTCTTCATCTTAGCTCTGGCTTGGGCATGTTAGAGCTGATTCTCCTTTCTTCTTCACCGGTCCAGATTTTGGGCATATTAGGACCAGCTGTTTTACTTTCTTTGGCTCAGGTTTTGAGCTTATTAGAGCCAATCTTTTGCACATCATAGGTTCATGTTTTAAGCATGTCTGAACCTCTCCTTTTCCTCTGTTTTTTGGAACATTCTCTTTTTTCTTGAAACAAAAACTGCAATGGTATGTACAATGGAAATAAAAACTGGAAATTTAGAATCAGCAGAAGTAGTGTTTGAGCATCCTGCCATTGACAGGACCCCCAAACAACTTTGTACCATCTAATTCCTGTAGGAAGAAGGCATTCGGGCCAACAGTGGCCTGGATGATGTATGGACCTTGCCACAAACTGTCAAACTTGCCGTGCTTTCCTTTATCCTCTCTCCTTGAATCCCACTTCAGAACTTTATCCCCAATTTTGAAATCAGCAGCTTTGGTCCTTTTGTCAAACAATTTCTTTATATTTTCTTGAACTTTCACTGCTCTGTTGTAGACCTCTTCTCTTTTTTGCTGGAGATGGATTGTTTGGTTTATTCTCCTCACCATACTATCTTCTTATGTTTGGATCTCCTGGACCAGCTTGATCACTGGTATCCCAAGGCTGGTAGGAAACACTGCTTCTGTTCCATAGACAAGATGAAATGGTGACATGCCAATGGACTTCTTTGTTGTAAGCCTGTCAGCCCACAAAGCATGCACTAACTTGTTATGCCATGAATTTTTGTTCTCTTCTAACAACTTCTTGATGATGATCACCAGGCTCTTGTTTGATGATTCAAATAATCCATTACCTTGAGGGTAATAAGCAGTTGAATGACCAAGTGCTATTTGATACTTGTGAAAAAAATCAATCATTTTCTTGGATCCGAAAGCAGTAGCATTATCGGTGATTATTTTCCTTGGGCAGCCAAACCGAGAGAGGATGCGACCTTCTAGGAAACTAATGATGACTGAATCTGTGGCGTTCCTAGTGGGTATGGCCTCTATCCACTTAGTGAAGTAGTCTATGGCTGTTAGGATCCATTTGTGTTGTGCTGAAGAAGCAAGGTGAATCTCCCCTATGAAATTTAGGCCCCATTGTAGAAAGGGGCCTTCAAAAGTGATGGGTTGTAGGGGTAAAGGGAGGAGTTTTCTTTTTCCTTCAAAGATCTGGCATTTGTGGCAGGCAACTATCATTTTATGGACATCATTGAAGAGTGTGGGCCAATAGTAGCCAGCTCTGAGTATTTTGTTTGCAGTGGCTTTCCAACTTAGGTGGCCTCCACATTCTCCAACATGGAATTCTTGTTTAACCCTCTCTGCCTCATTTTCAGGCAAACATTTAAGCAATAGGCCATTAGGATTCTTCCAGTATAAGTTTTCATTCAAAATGCAGTAGTTTCTGGCTTTTAGATTTAAGAACCTGGCCTTGGTCTTTGATAGTTCGGGTGGGGCATTGAGGTGTGTAAGCACATAAAAAACGTCAGAATACCAAGGAGAGCTCTGAAAATTTTCCTCAACAATGGGATCAAGCAATTCTTGTCGCTCATCCAAGGTATTTATCATGTTAATGTCTAGGGCCTGTAAGTTTGATTCAACCATTAATTTAGCCAAGCCCTGACCTTTAATCAGTTTGGTGGGTTTTACCTCAAGGTCGTACTCTAAGATCACAACTATCCATTTTCCCCTTTTCCCATCTGGGTCTTGGGACAGTATATCTTTGACTATGATGTTGGGCACATAAGCTATGGTGTGAGAATGCAATATGTACACCCTGAAGTCTTTCAAGGCCTTAATCAAAGCATAGGCCTGTTTCTCCATTATGTTGTATTTCAAGGGTGCGTCTCTCAGTGCTTTGCTGAAAAAGGAAATTGGCTGCTCCATTCCCTCTTTGTTTTTCTACAGCAAGACTGCAGCCACTATATGCTCAGAGGCAAATGAAAAGATCAGGAAATATTTAGAGAAATCGGGGCTGATCAGAACAGGAGCTTGGGTGAGTGCAAGTTTCACTGATTCAAAAGATTGTTTAGCTCTGACAGTCCATTTAACTCCCACACCTTTCTTTAGCATGTTAGTCATATTCCTAAGGTGTTCAGCCAGGTTTGGGATAAATCTCCTAAGGAAGTTAATCTTCCCAATGAAGGACTGTAATTCCTTGATGTTTCTTGGGTGTGTGATTTGTAGTATGCCTTCAACTCTCTGTGGGTCTATCCTAATCCCCTTTTCAGATATGATGTGGCCAAGAAGTTTTCCTTCTTGCAGCCCAAATACAGTCTTTTTGGGATTCTGTGACAGATCAAACCTTCTACATTTTTCGAAAACTTTTCTCAGATGTTCTAGGTGTTCTTCTTCAGTCTTGGAAAAGACTATTACGTCGTCTAAGTAAATAACAATGAAGCGCCCTATCTCATATGAAAAATCTATATCCATTGCTCTTTGGAAGGTTGCCCCAATGTTCATCAGTCCAAAGGGCATCTTCACATACATAAAGGTACCCCATGGAGTGGTAAAGGCTGTTTTGAGTTGGTCTTCTGGGAGTACTAGGACTTGGTTGTAACCTGAAAAACCATCCAAAAGAGAAATCCTTTTCGAGCCTACTACCTGTTGTAGAATATGCTCCATTTTTGGCAAAGGGTAGTTATCCTTGAGTGAGGCTCTATTAAGATTTCTGAAGTCTATACACAGCCTGATTTCCCCAGTTTTCTTTCTCACAACCACTAGGTTTGATACCCAGCCAGAGAACCTCACAGGGACTATTATGCCTGCATCATACATCTTTTTAATCTCTTTTTCAACTGCATGCAATTGTTTTGGATTGATTCTGCGAAGTTTTTGTCTGAAGGGCTTCTGATTTTCTTTCAGGGGTATCTTGTGCTGAATGATGTTTGTGTCATAGGCCTTTAAGTCTTCATAACTCCAAGCAAACACATCAATGAACTCCTTGAAAAGGTCAATGTATTTCTTCTTCATGTCTGCAGGTAAAGACTTAGCTAGTTTAATCGTTTTGGGCTTATCTTCAGTGCCTATGTTGCATTCTTCCACATCAGAGTCTGCATGTTCTATAGTGGGCCTTTTTTCTACATCATCAAAGTCAAAGAGGTCTTCTAAGGGTGCCAGGCGTCTGGGTATATTCTTATCTTTGGCCTACAACACCTCCACTTCTTCATTATCTGCATTTTCACGTTTTGTGGTCGAGTTTCCAGTTTCTTCAGTTAGGGTGTTTATTTCTATGTTACAGGGTGTTTCTTCCTCATCTGAGGATTCTTCGCTTAGGCAGCTGCTGTCAGATTTGAAGTCTGAATCAGAACATTCAAACTCATTTCTGCCTACTAGGAAATCTTCAATCTGTTTGTCACCTTCAAAGACCTGCCAATATTTTTCGTTGTCTGGCACTGCGGGTCTGAATTTATTCTGAATGATAATCTGTTGGTCACTGGGAGTCTTGGGGTAGGAACTAGCTAGGCAAGCTAATCTGTTTGCAATGACGTTTTGACTCCTAGGAACGAACACTAATTTGTATTCAACAAACGTTTTCAGTATATCCATAGTGTCATTCCTATATGCTCTCAGCCTAGGATGTTTCGATGTGTATTCACCATTCACCTGTTTAATAATCAGCTCAGAGTCTCCATGCACAGTTATCCTAAGGGCTCCTAATTTTCTCAGCAGGCTCAAACCTAGGATAAGGGCCTCGTATTCTGCAACATTGTTTGTACATTTGAAGTGCAGGTTGCAGGCATGGCTCTCTGCGTAATCACTCTCTGTGTTATGTATCCACACTCCTGCCCCAGCAGCTCTTCTTGTGCAGGACCTGTCGAAACTCATTTCCCATAGGGGTTCACTCTTGTTTCTGTTATCATTTCTTTCCCTACAGCTGGGTTCGCCATTACGTTGCGTTATAGGGTCTGCACTAGGTTGTGGGCTGTTTGGTTTTTCGTTATGGATGTGGAAGTCAGAGAGGTGGCTAGTTGGCTGATTGTGTTCTACTTCTGGTTCACTTTGAGTTGTTGTTTCAGTGCACTGTCCGAAGTTTTCTATGTCTTCTTCCTCTGGGTCTAGGGTAGCCATTATGTTAAAGTCTATTGTCTCCGTTTCATCATGTGTACTTTTTCTTGTATCTACGTTTTCAGATTTTGGTCCTCCTAAAGATTCATCGTTGCAGAAGATAAAGGAATCCAAATCTGTATGTACAGAGTATAGAGGAGAATTTTCAGGCTTCTCAGGGCTACTAACCAGGAATTTCATTTGTGCTTCCCTGTATAGTCTTCTAAGTTGGCCAAAGATTGGGATTGTGGCATAAGCCCCATGCATCTGCATTGTTCCTTGCAGCTTGGCTCCCCATGATCTTGATAATAACATGCCATACTTGGGTGGCACATCTGCCACCACAACATCCATGACCATACACTTGGCAGGAATCTGAGTAAGGCTCACACATAAATCTTTGATCAGGCCAAGACACTTTACTATGCTAGAGTCAAATGAGTACAGGTCTTTATAGGGACGGGTTATCTCTAGGCCCAATCTTTCCATTACCACCTTAGGCATTAGGTTGTGTGACACCCCAGAATCATGCATTGCATTGTGGAGGATCTTATCATGGATATTAAGACTGATATAAAAAGGGGGAACTACCCCTTCCTGAAACTTTCCTTCTATCTTTGGACCAAACAGAAGGGTAGGTTGATCATCGCTCAGATTTACAGTGTCACTGTGCTCACCTAAATTCAATGCTTTCAAAATTTGGCCTTTATATACATCCTGAGTGGCCAGCTCAGAGAGTGGGACAAAGATTTTAATTTTTGCAATCTCACTCTCCAAATTGAAAGTGGACTGACTCTTTAGAATGTTCAACTCTATTTTTTTAGCCACTGCCTTGGTGGCTGAATCAGTGTGTTGATCCTCGTTATGTACAACGTTTGTGACAGTATTATCAGGAGCACCAATCGCAGCGCTAGTGCTGCTAACTGGTTTACCTTGTGTATTAGTGTTTTGGTTGTCCTTTTCTTTATTCTTTCCCGAACTCTCAGCTGCTGATTTGTTACTCTCAACGGTCACTTTAAAAGTTTTCTCAGGTCTTTTCTTGATGGTGACCTCAGAAGCCTTTGGTTTGGGATTTTCTTGGCTCTTCTTGCTTCTAAGTTCATATTGCTCCCTGACCTACATCATGGAATTTTCAAACCCTAACCTGTAATCTTCAGATTCCAACCATTCCTCTTCCCGACCAGAGGGTGAGGGCTAATCTTCTTCTGAGTAACAGTTATGGATTGAATCCTCTGTTTCAAACATGTTTATCGTATTTCCCTCAGACTCTTCTATGATTCCCTCATCTTCATCAAGAAAATTCTCTTGGAATGGGGGAATGACGTGTTGATCTGATTCTCTTTGTCTGTTGGGAGTGTTATTGTTTCTTCTAAAGTTCTGGTTCTGGTTATGGTTTCTATTTTGGTTACTGACTGTGACAACCATTTTTTCCATCATTTGCTGTAGCTTTTCCACATTTTTAGAAAATCTGTCATAATTTGGGTCAGATGTGGAAGCTACATTTTCATCCTTATATGTTACCCTCCTCTCAGATCTCAGTCTTGCTCTTTTCTCAATCAAATTTGCCTCTATGTTCACTGCTCCTTTTTGCATGTCCTCTAATGTGTTGTACTCTTTATCCCTAAGCTCATAGGCCATGTCAGCATCAAAGCCTTCGGGGTATTTTTCCAAAGCCATGCCTTGTGGGGGTTTCATATGTGGAGGGAGGGCATTGTAAATGCTATTAAATCTTGTTGTGTAAGCATGGACACTCTCTCCTACGTTTCTCTTAAGGCTCATGTATTTTGCTAAGAGTTGGCGAGGGTTAGCCTTAGTTTCCCATTTGTTTATGAAAGTATGATATAAGGCTGGGAGATCATTGATGCTACCCGGAGGTAGACCCTTAAACCATTTCTTCACATCACCCCCTAAGCTCTGGGCAAAGATTCTCATTTTGACTGTATCATCAGCTATTTCCATGTAGTCAAAAGCATCTTCCATCTGATCTACATGGTGTTGGGTTGTGATGGACTCCTTTGAAGTGAAGTGTGGGATCTTTGACTGATAATCATTTGGTAAGGGCACTAGAGGTTGAGGTAAAACTAGAGGTGCATACCAGGATGCCATGATGATGTTTTGATGAGGTAAAGGATTGACTTGGGCAGCTGGTATGTGGATGACAGGGATGTTATGACCAGCAGAAGACTGATGAGCAAACCTAGGGTGTCTGAGCCCCAAGTTCTGTATGAAATATATATGAGGAGGTGTAGAGGGAGGGGTCTGTCTATTCCCAAGGTGTCTACCACTTTGCTGTGGTGAACAAGGAAGCTCAAGGTCTGGCTGGTCTAAAGTACTGAATGACCTAGTTCTAGGTACTCTATTAAGTAGGTCTAGGTCAAGGTGAAAGTGTGATAGAGCTGTAAGATCTTTTGGTGCAGAGTTAGCTCTATAGATGCGGCTGGAAATAGTTGGTCTTTTAAGTGTAGGAGCTCCTTTGAGGATACTCTCCGGGTTTTCAACTATTTCAGGTGGGTCTGGGTCAGGGTAAGCTCTTGTATGAATGGTTCTAGAAGACATAATGTTGTTTTCTGACCAAGTAGCTTAACCATACTTGTTACTTCTATTGTGGTTGATGTTGTTATGGAGGCTGGTCTCCCAGTGGAGTCTAATGAGAACCAAGATAATCAGCAGGCCTACTGATCACCGGTGGAGTCTTTACAACGTTTAGGGAGTATGGAGTCGCCAGGTGGAAAAGGTTTAGGATGTTCTGGAGGGTACACTGTCCACCACAGTGCTCATGAGATGTCCTCCTTCAAGGATATCTTCCAAACACAGCAAACTCTAACCAGAGATTGACTAGGAGGGCATTTACCAGATATGTCACCTCATAAAGAGTGTGAGATCTGGAGGCTACCTGGCCCTTTCCAGACTCTGTCCAAGAGTATGGGAAAACACAACAAATGGTATAGAGGTTGATGCAAGAATAAGATTGTTTAATTTCCAACCTAACCAGAGATTGTAGGTTTTCTGAGGCTTATGATATAGTAAGGTGAGGAAAACTCAGAAGTTCTCTAGTGGGGTTGCCATTATGTTGGGGTTCCCATGTTTTGGCAAGGTTGGTAATACCAAAAGATGAGACAACATCAAAACCACTTTCAAACCTCAGGATCTAGCCCTCCTGGGTCTAGAGAGGGATCTCTCTATGTTATCAAAGGTTTTATGTCTTTGAAGCTCTATGTTAAGATATTAGGCTAGTTATAAGGCTCGGGGTTTGTTTGTTCTATTTTTTTTGGTTGCTGGTTATCAGGAAAGGAAGGGTTCAATGTAAGGCCAGGATGAGCAAAGAGGGATACAACAGAGGTGAAATGTTCCAGGAAATATTCAAAACCATTGGGCAATGGGGTCAGGAAAGGATTTGCTTGCTACTCAATAGGTAGGCTTTCGATTGGGCTAGTCATCTGAGACATAGGATCTTAAAGTTGATTGTGTGTAATGAAAGGAAGGAGAGGAGGAAATGACACGGATTTCGGAGCAAAAAGTTAAAACCCAGTTGGTCGCACAAGGATACTAGTGGACATGGCTAACTCTAATCCCCAGCGTTCCCAAATCTTCCAACTAAATCCTTAACAAGAAACATCTAAGAACAGATACATTTAATTCATACATCCGAGAGTAGGCAATATCATCCACTACACTGGTTAAATTAACTGCAATCAATTCTTAGATAATACATTCAGAAGAGAAACATTAATGGAAAGGAGAGCAGAACATAGGGTACCTAACAAGGGTAAATCCTATGCCAATATTCTGATGCAAGCCAGTAGAAACGAAATGAAATGAATGTAAACACAAAGATAGGAAAACATCACCGCTGTTTCAGATCAGGATCCAAAGAAATGTGCTTGTCATATTAAATAGAAATACCAGTCAAGTACAACATGCCAATGGCTGAATACTCAGTCTGAAAACATCTTCTTCAACCTATCTTACAACTTTACACAGAGACTGTGTCTCAAAAGGAACTACTTGTAGTTCTCTGATAACTGATCAACAACCTTTTACAATGATTTTCTTCATGGATTTATAGCTCCGGAGGAGCAGAGGAGGTAGGTGAAGAAATAAATGCAGCATTAAACTTTTGAAAAGAAAGAGGGCCGAAGCCCGTTTTGTATAAATCCTGTGCATTAATCTCTGGTGTTCTATGGGTGAATGAATTATCTTCTTCAGTCTTCAGACCACTCTGATGTAACTTTGATGTACTTTGACTGCAGTACTGTGTGGTGCTATTGGTGGATAAACGAAATGAATGATAAAGAAGTCTGCCATACTGATGAAATAAATGCTCTGATAATATCGGAGCTGTTTTCAGGGTAGAAAATCTCTCCAGAACACGGCATAGATTGAACACTGCATGGGCGCTCTGCGCTTTATGGAGGAAAAACATTCTACTGCTATAGAAAACCCTGATATGCATTGATTTCTGCGTGTTGTACCTTCTTGCATGATCCGTGGGATTACTGATCTGGTGCTTTTCCATCTAAAACTCAGAACATAAGGCTAAAATATCTTCATTTGCGTGCCTTAAGCTCTCTACTGCTCCACTTATACCTTTGACTGTGAAATCTGTGTGTTAATGGCACCGGAAATATTTGCAGAGTTTGAACTCTGCTCTTTAATGCAAGTCCTGTCAGCCACCTTCCCGAGCTATCCTTTATTATCTCGGCCTTTGGAAGTGGTATTTTCCTGCATTTATGTCACTGTGACAGAGATAATAAGCCATGGCGATTTCCTGTCCACCTGCAACCCTGAAGAACACGAAACTGTTAATAAAACAATGAATGGGGTGGTGAATGCAGTGAACGACTATGAGGATGTTAGAGAAATGGCGGAAAATGCTGTGGAATGGTGGGGAACAGAGATGGCGCAAGTTTGGCGGAATGCGGAACAACTATACGTGAAAACCTTATAAGCATTGACCTTTGAATGAATTTATGCAATGGGATGGCGGAGGTACAATGGATACACGTGGAGGTGACGTGGCGGGACCGGGTGACGACGAAACAGTCAACAGCGGGAAGGCAATTCTGGACCGTCAGATCTTTAAAGGATATCAACGGTCGAAGGTGCAGCAGAGGGTGACGAACGGTGGGCCAGGGGTACGAAGACTATGGGTTAAATCCCGCGCGACTTCGTTGAGCGATGACCATTGGATGGGCAAGGGCAGATCTGACGGCTAACATGAATATCGTTGTGTGTCCTATACCGAACAATAACACGCGATGGGATAGCGGTTTTGAAATCGTACAGGAGCCACGTGTCAGATGATGTATGGAATCGCTGGCCTATGGACAAATACCGCCTACCGCCCAAAGGCGATGCGATAGAAACCGGGTGGTTTGGTACAGTGCGCGGCGGGGGCCACAGGAGCGAAAGATCGCAGACCGTCGGATCTTCAGGTAAATGGACGGCGATGGCGCGATCAGAGAAATGAACTGTGAAGATGGGAGGCTGCGGGGGCAGCGATCGCAGTCCGATCTGCGCATATCAACGGTTGAGAATGCTCCCACTATACATTGGAGACTGGCACCTTTAGGGTCAGTGTGTGGTTCCGACACTGAGGCTACATGGCGAGAAAGTGCGGGGGCTAGGCCGAAGGGGGCTAGGGCCCAAATATAGGGAAAACATGGTTTTTGGCCCGTTTTAAAGCATTTTAAGGCTAGCCAAGGGTAACGATAGGGGAATGAAGGGGATTTAGACATAAACGAAGGGAGTGAGGATGTTTTAGAGGGGATTTCTGGGAACGGGGACTTTGAGGAGAGGAAAAAAAGGGTGAAAATGAAGCATTTTGCAAGGGTATAACGGGCATAATAAAGCCTTTAGGAGTGTAATTCTTTATCATCAAGGCTTACTTATTCAGAACAGCAGAGGGAAACAGTCACAAGGCAGGGAACATGCAAAGGCTGCAAGGATGATGTGTTTACAAGGGAAATGCATTCCCTGCAGGCTTATAAAACAAATTAACCCCTTGCTTGCTTTGTCAAGGAAATTACAAGGGGCTATCAGTTCACACCGACCCAACTGCTGGTGAACTCCGCCCGACTCACCTCCAT